>PITA01033542.1:0-12636 GCA_004023965.1 Spilogale gracilis | reverse complement strand
CTGGACTGTGTTGCAGAGCCCTCTGTGTGTGCCCCCCCAGCTTCCAGCAGTGGCCCCCCCATGCACTGAAGGGATTATTCCCATGAACTCATTCCTTTACAGGAAGGCCAACCAAAGAAGAGCTCAGGAGTTAGAACAGCCTTAAAGAATTAGGTTTATGATTGTCAAGTTCCTATTGACAGGAACTGGTTGGGGGGGGGGCGGTTACAGGAAGGAGAGGAAAGGGTGGAGAAGCCACATGTCATAGAGAACCCAGCAAATGTCTTAATAAATAGATAAGCATCTTGTACTTTTAGCATTTTCAATATTAGAAAGCAAATAGGACCAAAGCAGGGTCTAAGAACCACATGTGTTCCCTACCAAGAGAAAAGAGATTCCACAAACTGATGTGTGCTCAGCCTTTATGACCGGTGCAGGAGAGCATTAAGTTTGGGCTGGGCATTGGCTCAGAAGAGCCTATGACTCAGCTGGTAAACATCAAAACAGAATCGATTTCTCCTAAAGTGCCCTCTACAATATTATTTGTCTCTAAAAGGTTAGATCGGTTTTAATAATATCCCACTGTATTGTGAATTTCTATTCATCCTTCAAAACCCTCCCTAATACCAGTATCACTGACCAAGAAGTGTGCCCTAATCTTCCCCAGGTTACGGCATCAATGTGCTTTTTCCATTCCTAGGTATTGTCACTCTTTTTATACTCAACTGTCAGGTGTTCATTTGCAGGTCTGTCTCTCCTGCTGGACAGGAGCTTCCTGAATCCAAACAGTGGCCTCATTTAACTCTGGGTCCTTAACCTCTGGCGTGGCACTGTGAATGGCATATAGCTACCCAATAAAGGAACACACTTACATAAGTACAGCATTTATTCTGCAACTTCTGGTAGCCATGCATAAACCTCCTGGTTTTCTTTCTGGTTGCAGGTCACAGGCTAGTTACTCTCATCTAATGAAATTATTTTGTGGATGAGATCACTGAAACTGAGTCATTCTCCCAAGGCTGTAGGCCTTCTTAAATGACCCAGCCATTTTTTTAAGTTCATGACAAACTTAATTTGGTATTAAAACTGACCCGCGATGACATGAGGCTATTTATAGTTTTTATTTTTCCCACTTACTATGAATATTCATGTTATACTATAAAATATTAGTGCATTTATTGTGTACTGCTTCTTTCTATAATAAACATTCAAAATTCTCTATTACATCTTGCCCCAAGGATTTCAGAAAAGGTGCCGTGTACTTATACAGTATGATTCCATCAAGAGAAACCATATCATACAGTGTCCTTTTGTTGTTAGTGCTCATTACAAGAAAGCGACATCAACGGTCATGTTAAATTGGTGCTAGCCACTTGGCCTGTATTGCTTGTGTTATTTTGTTTGCATTTAATTGTCAGTGCATTGTGGGTATAAATGTGTTAGCAGCCATATACATTTTACTGTTAATTTCTAATTTTATATTTATAATATTCAGGTACTTATAAAAGTAACTAAGTGAATAAAAAATTGAGGAAATCAATGAAAAAAACTGTGTAGCTAAAATTAACTTGAAAAAAACCCCTTACATGCCCCTAGGGGGGCAGTATAAGTGATTTTGTGGTGAATATATACATATGTGTGTATCTATAGCACTAGTTGTGTACATAAATACGTCATATGTGCTGTAAGAATCATGGGCATTAGATACAGATTAGTCTTTCTCTTCTTTTGACAACCCTACTTATTCAGAGTCACAGAAATGACAGATTCTTTCACTCACCTTGTCCTTCTCCTTGTGCAAGGGCCATGCTAATCTCTGTGTGGATCCAATTTTAGTATATGTGCTGCTGAAAGGAGCACATAACTTATCCTTTTTCTGGTCCCACCCCCACCTCTTTGGGGATCACATAAATATAGAAGTTTCAGAGGAGTGAATGGACTCAGAGAGCTGACTTGGAATGATGAAGGCAGAGACATCATCAGAACACTTGCATATTTGCTCTTAGCCAGAAGGATGGAAATTTAACATTTGTGACATTCAAGATGGTAGTTACATACAGGGCCCAAACAGACAAAAGAAATAGATGAGGTGAGCAGGCTGTAAGAAAACTGTGCAGGGTCACGAGGGATGGCAATTCGAAACTCTTCAGTATTGGAATAAGAACGGGCGGGGGATGGGGGGGACTATGGTAGGGAAGCAGCCAATCATGAAAATTTGAACTTGGAACACCAGCTAATTGTCAGTATAATTTGGGATTCTGGGTCCAATTTGCTGTATCTTTTGTTTTTCTTTTTCAAGGAGGGTGGTGGGGGAGAAGACCATATTCTGTATGCATTCTCCTGACTTTCTATATTGGCAACTTATTCATGAAAAAATAATAGTGTAGATCAAATAAAATACATCTGTGGGCCAGATTTGGTCTTTAGTTCATCACTTTGCATCCCATGACTTAGAATCTGATGGCATCATTAGTATCCTGAACAAACTTGTCACACATGGTCCCCTATTTCTAACTCTGGATAAAAGGAGATGGAAACTTTTATTGTGGTAAATCATATTATTTTCATCTGAGGTGATAGGTTTGGATGTGGTTCAAGGGTTCCCTTCTGGAAAAGAGAAATCTCTTTCTGTGCTTGTTTGTGGCTAAAAGTATTCAAAATTAAACTGGACTGAAGACACTGAAGTAGATATTCAAGGTCCAATTTCATGGCCTTAAAGACTCTTCCTTTCAAAGTGGAGTCTAAATTGATATTCATCCTTTTCCATTCCGTTAATCCAGACTTCTCAGAGTTGATATAAGGTGGTGAGTGCTCAAAGTTGAATGTTTCACTGGGTCAATAGAACCTGTAAAGTCAATCTGTTCAGTTAACAAATGACAAACAATGATGCAATGTTTTTGAGAGCAAAATTATTTGGCAACATATTTGCCAAGTTTGTAAAGAAGACACTTTTCACATTTCAGCTCTCACTTGTGTTCTACTCATTTCTTCATGCAACAATATGCCTTGAGTGCTTATCATGTACTGGATGCTATTTTAGTTACTGGGGATCTCATAGATGTAAAACAGACAATGTCCCTAAATTCCTTTAAGTACAAATCAAATATGCAAGAATACATTTGATACCACTCCTAGTAAATATTAAAAGTATTACATAAAACCAAATATAAAATTATGGATTGCCATCTTCTCAAAGGATACAGGGAAAATTGCAGCCATCCTAGTGAGACAAGGGGGGAAAAATGCTGAGAAGGAACAAGAACAATGAAGAAAGGTAACAGTGAAGATAGTGAAATTAAACCACATACAGAAGCAGGAAAGCACAGACAACTCTCTGGATTTTGTTTCTGGAAACAAAAGTTCATTTATAGATTTTCTTCTCAGCTGGGTATTTTATAATTAGAAACTGATAAATAGAAATGGTTACTTTTATGGCATTGAACTTGGGGTTCATATAACTTCCCTAGGAGTACGTTTCTTAGACAGAGCTCAAAGAATAATCCTATTGGAATGAATAATCTCTAAAAGTGTCCAAATAATAATCACAGTTTAATTTTCAGAGGCAAGAAGGACTGCAAATAAGACAGCCCCAATAGAAACCAAGACTAAAGATGTCTTCTTATCAAAATGTCTCCAGCAAAGAAACTCAAAAAACTTGGCTTCTAATGTCATTTGAGTAACTGTTAATATGCTCTACATTATCTTTTATATCATGCTTTCTCTGAATAAAACCCTTGGGAAAAAATCAGTAGATGGGCTGATCACCAAAGCAACTTTGTCTTATAAGTTTCCTCATCAGCTGATTCTCCTAAGACAGATTATAGCATTTGTTTCAATATACTTCCATCAAACACTTCTTATGTATTTATGGAGACAAAGACTGCAAGTGACAAAGCCAAGGAGCTAGGAAACTATTTTTTTAAGAATTGATAAATATGGGGCGCCTGGGTGGCTCAGTTGGTTAAGCGACTGCCTTCGGCTCAGGTCATGATCCCGGAGACCCGGGATCAAGCCCCACATCGGGCTCCCTGCTCAGCAGGAAGCCTGCTTCTCCCTCTCTCACTCTCCCTGCTTGTGTTCCGTCTCTGGCTATGTTTCTCTTTGTCAAATAAATAAAATCTTTAAAAAAAAAAAAGAATTGATAAATATTTCCTCCAGCCTTCCTATACAGACAGATTTAACCATGGGTTTTCTTGTTCCCCTAAAACCATGTCAGCTAATGGGCAGAAATACAGGTTTAAAAACCCCAATTTTATCAAGTGTAAGAATTTTTATGTTTATGCATCAAATCAAATGAACAGAAATTAATTGAATAAATTATCCAGTAATCTTATAATATTCACAAACCAATTTCAATTTATAAATAATTGAGAATGAAGTGCCTCATCTGAATTGTTGGGATAGTTCGGGTAGTACATCTTTTTTCTTCATTTGATGTGTGTAGACTTATTTTATATAGAACCTAGAAATGTTTGGGATTTAGGAGAAATGACAACCCCTGAACACTAGAAGATGTATTTCTAGTGGTCATTCATTCATTTATTGAAATATTTACTGCACACTTAACATTGGTGGGGCGCTCTATTTAACACAAAAATACAAAGATGAGTAAAATGGGGCTGGTCCTACCCTCATGAAGCTCATGATCCACAGTGGGGAAGAGGGAATAGGCAATGAACCAGACACGATATACAGGATGTATGTGGTGAAGGAGAAGTTCAGGTTTGAGGGAAGGGGTCCATTCCTACAATCAGGGGTATCTGCTGAGCTCTAGAGGATACACAGGAAGCTGGTTTGAAAAAGAAGGGAGGAAGGAAGGGAGCCAGTGAAGTCACCTAAGACACTGTAGCCCAGGTTCCATCTGACGATGGCTATGGGAGAGAATCAAAACAAGAATAACAGAAAAGCCAGAGAGCCATGTCCTGGTCAGCCCTCAATAATATGCAATAATAAAGTGTGGTTGTGTGAATCCATTACATTTGGGAGCATTCATTATGCAGCAGTTAAGAAACAAAACACAGGGGCACCTGGGTGGCTCAGTTGGTTAAGCAACTGCTTTTGGCTCAGCTCATGATCCTGGAGACCCAGGATGGAGCCCCACATCGGGCTCCCTGCTCGGCAGGAAGCCTGCTTCTCCCTCTCTCACTCCCCTTGCTTATGTTCCCTCTCTCGTTGTGTTTCTCTCTGTCAAATAAATAAATAAAATCTTTAAAAAAAAAAAAGAAAAAAGAAACAAAACACAATGGCTTCCATTTTACAAGTAAAGATGGTGGTTGTTCCTAGTGGATCTGGATGTCATAGAAGCCCAGCTGAGCCTGAAGCGGGGAGCTCGGTGTGTAAGTGCTTATGGCTGTCAGGCATCTATCTTCTAGAAAGAAAGACAGTTACAGAGAAAAAGGTTGATGGGCAGGTACCTGGATGTCAATAGATCCAGTGGTGAAGTTAAGGAAATCTGCCCTTCCTCCATGGACAGGCCTCACAGCACACGTCTGAGTCCTTTGCAGGCTGTTTCCTCCATCTGGGTGGAACCCAGTGCAGAGTTGCTGAGTAGCGGGGGCCAAAGGGAATATGGCCACTCTTGGCAGTGCCCAGAAGGTCCCATGGCTTTAGGCATTCCACATATCACTGTGAGAAAGGAAACAACTTCAGAAAGCATTGAGGCATTGGCTCAAGGCAGCCTAAATGGTAGGTAGGGAGGCCAGAAGAAAAGACCATGAGTGTACTTCTTTGTGAGCAGGGTCTCCCCAAAGTAGCTGTGGGAGGGGGATGGGGAAAGAGGCAGAGTGCTGTGCTGCCAAGTCCAAGAAAATGTCCATTTCTATGATACAGGCTCTCCTTCAGCCACAGAAGAGCTGTTTGTCTTTCTGTTGTTTTCTTACCCCTTTGTTCTTCCTAATTCTTCCTTCTAGGAAAGTCACTGAACCTCCCTAAACCACATCTTCTTTATCTTTAAAATGGGGACAAAAATAGTATCTCTAGTAAGAATTAAGAGGATGCATGTAAAGCACTTACCGTACTGAGCATATAAGTAAAGATTCCATAGTTGTTAAATATATTATTATTCTATTTGGGAAAACTCTCTTCATCGATTTGAAAGCAATTAGCTAAAAGCTGGTTGTAGTGTCCTTCTCAAAGATAATGACCATTGCTTAGGCACAGGATTAAAATGATGAAGAAGTGTAGTGGTGGGCATATCAATCATTATTCTGTCCTTGTGTAAACCTCTTTAGGAAATGACCCTGAGAAAGCCAGCGGGAGAGGCAGAGAGCTTTAGATAGTCAACAAGCACTTTCTTTCTTTTTTTTTTTTTTAAGATTTTTATTTATTTGACAGAGAGAAACACAGCCAGAGAAGGAACACAAGCAGGGGGAGTGAGAGAGGGAGAAGCAGGCTTCCCTCCGAGCAGGCAGCCCAATGTGGGGCTTGATCCTGGATCTCCGGGATCATGACCTGAGCTGAAGGCAGTCGCTTAACCAACTGAGCCACCCAGGCACCCCAACAAGTACTTTCTGCACACCTATTAAGTGATAGGCCCTGCTAATACAAGCATGGACAAAACAACATCTCCTTTGTGGAACTTATAAACAAAGAGGAAAGCAAATATTAAGGAAATAATGACCCAAATAATGATCATTTGCAACAATTGTCAATGACTAGAAACTCCCAAAATGCCCACTGCCTACTTATCCCTTTGGGTAGTATTTTGTATCTTTCCAGTAGACCATGGTCCAGAAATCAGACTTGGTTTTTCTTAAAACAACAGCAACAAGAAGAGCAATAAAACACTTCAGATGTAGGCCACTTACTGTCAATGCAAGTAAGCATTTTATTTCTGAGTCCCAGTTTCCTTATTAGTAAGATAGGGAATGTCATAATCATTCCAGTCTCCAAGGATTATTGGAGGAGGGTTCATTAACTGAGAGGGTATGCAAAGTACCTCAATGCCTGGCTGGTCAGCAGTGCCAAAGAAACATTAAGTTTTCCTCTTTCTTCCATTTTAGGCACACAGAAATTTGCAGGGGGCTGCTACGAGTATCAAACTTGAAGAGATAAGTTGAACAAGCATAATCCACATATGTGGCGTATATATTCTTGATTGGGAGAATTGGGCGCATCAATAGTTTTTTTTTGTTTTTTTAGGTGGGGTTGTCAGTGCTATTGAAAATTCCCTCTCCTATATTGTTTTGTTATTGTACTTTAAGTCAGCTACTAATGAGAAACAAACCAAAACAAAAACCATTTCATTTAAGCAACAGGCTAAAATTTGTCTTAACATCCAGTAAAAGGCTGGTCCCTAGTGAGGGTAAAGAGCACATAAAGTGTGTGTGGGTGTGAGTGTCTGTGTGTCTGGTGGGGAGGTGGGAATTGGGGAAGTGATACATGCATGTGGGAGTTTAACCTAACATAAGGGTCAATTGACCTTTTTGGGAAATGGAAACTCAGTCATCATCAAATTAGGAAACTGGCAATTTTTTTTGTCATAACAAGAGGTTTAGTGAGTCAGCATCTTATCGGGAAATGATTTGTTTACCTAATTGTGCCATGTTATTAGTTGACAATTTCAGAAAAAATTGGCAGTGTAGTAGTCAATAACAGCAAAATACTGATGAATCATAGAATATTAGAATTAGAAGGCTCTCAAATTCTTTCTTCCAGCTCTTGTTAGTGTTGGTTTTCTTACTTTGTAAATACAGTAATCACACACAATGTTCTACTATACTTTATGATACTGAAAAGAAAGTTATTTTAATAATTTGGACTTTAGGGATCTAACTTTTGGTATTTTAAGTGCCTGTTTGTTAGTTGCTATAAGCAAGCACAGAGGGGAAGAAAGAAGTATCTTGTTTGCCTTTGGCAATTTCATAGCTTCCTTTTATCATTGACTGGTAATAGCAGCCCCTCCAAATGTATGTTTTTTCTTTTTTATCAATGAATATACTTGATAGTTACTATAAAGTAGCTATTTTAGGGAAGTTTGCAGATAACTCCATGCTTCAATCAGGGACTGTACTAATTTATAGCAGGCTAGTATTCAAGAGAATTGGCAGAAAAAAAGGAAGAACTGACTAACACATGGCATTTTTCCCCCTGGGAAAACAGTTTAAGATGATTTTAACAAATGGGTTCATTAATATAGCCTAATATCAAAATATTCAGTTGTGAAACCAACTAATGTGTGGATTTTATGTTCTATGGACTTTAGGGATATAGATCCCAGATGTTGTTTGGAACCAAATGCAACTCAAAGAAGTGTTTTTTAATAGCTAATAAGCTCTAAATGTTAAAGTACTTGAGATTTTCTATCATAATATCACAATATCTTAACTAAATTCTTACTTCCTTTTATTACTTACAGAAAAAAAGGCTAAAGTCAATTTTTCCAGCTGGCAGGATCTCAAATGTCTATAAATTTTCACTTTGAGATTTTCAATTTTCAATATATAGATTTTTCAGTCTTCAGTAGAAGACTATTACTTTACAAATTAGCATTTGGAGAGATAGCCATCAAAACTGCAATTTGTTGGGGTGCCTGGGTGGTTGAGTCATTAAGCATCTGCCTTCAGCTCAGGTCATGATCCCGGGGTCCTGGAATAAAGCCCCACATCAGGCTCCCCACTCGGCGGGAAGCCTGTTTCTCCCTCTCCCACTCCCCTTGCCTGTGTTCCTGCTCTGCTGTCTCTCTCTCCCCAAATACATAAAATATTTAAAAAGCAAAACGAAAAAACTGTAATTTGTTTTATAATATCATGTTTCCTGCTCTTTACTCATGGGTAAACTGAGAGCCAGATTGTTGAGTAGAAATTAGTTGAGATTTTCGGCTAGGATTTGGATTTGCTACAGTCTAAAATTTTGTATGTTCGGTGAATCATATCCTTCCACAGGGTAGAGTTTTCATTGTAATACAAACTGAAGCCCTTGTGTACTGTGGGCATTCAATTCTTCTTAGAGATCCATAGGTTAATAATAAAATATAATCTATTTGTTTTATTTCTTGCGTTGAAATATCACCAAAAAGTCCACAACACCAGACTTGGCAAACTGTAGCCTTTCTGCCTAGAGAATGAATTTGGAAACTTCAATGGCTTGACACTATGTTGAACCTTGAAACATTCTCGGAGCCTCTAAACAGCTGCAAAAAATATGTAAGCAGCTGAGCGCCTGAGCATTTGTTAACGACAAACAAATGGGTATATTAGAAAAGCCAAATAATTTCCCAAGTGCTTCAATATGGAAGTTCTAAGGGTTTTTGAACTAATTATTTTTCTTTGCCTGTCAATAAGCATTTTTGTGCACCTAAAATTACAGGAAATTGTCACCATGAAGCAGGACAAATTCATTGATTCTTTAGTTCATTCTGGTGTTTTGAATTTGTAATATTTAAATTTCTGACTACAATACCAATGTACCGGTGTAGAAAAAGTAAAGTCATTTGAATTGTAGAGGGACTGTCAGACTTTTCTCAAGAGGACCTGCTGCCTCAGAACTGGGGGAAGGCTCTGGGTAGTTCTTAATTGGGAGGTTCCTGCCAATGTTATTACAGTTGGGGTAAACTGCTCTTACTTTCCAGGAATAAGGGTTTATTTCCCCCATAAAAGCAGAACCACTGGGGTCTTCTGTAGGGCCATGTAAAAGAGGACCAACTGTTTTAAAATGTGCAGAGATGTTAGGACAAAAATTACATCTGAATGAGGCAAATTAGGTGTCCTCAGTTCAGTACCAGGTCCCTTTGGTGGTTCTAACCAGAGATCTCCTATTGCTTTATGGTCACAGATGACTGACTTCTCTCTCTGAATTTAGGTCCATGCTTTCTGGGTTGACTCTAGTCTCTTGAGCACTCACTTGAGTGGCAGACATAGATGTATGTAGATGAAGTTGCCAAGTCCTATGTGAGAGTCATTTCAGCTGGCTGCCCCAAATAGCTCTGGGACTCAGCTTTTCTTCAGGAATCATCCTGTCTTTTCATATTATCTGAATCAGTTTCTTCAAGTTTCAAAATTCAAATCAAAAGATGCTCAGCGTGGATCTTATCTGCCAGTAACTACATTAGACATATAAGGCAAGATAAAACCCAAGTCTCCACTCTTAGAATCTGAGAGAGACCAGCAGAGTAACTGCACTCCGCCATGTTGGAAGCACCACCATCAGTGACTGAAAGGAGCCACTTGAAAAGCCAGGCTTGTACCTACCAGCCCTCGGCCTGAAGTCAGTTGCCTCCTCTGTAAGCCCACATCCTCACATCACAGGCTATATAGGATTGCCGCTAAGACAAAGGAGGTAACAAAAGGACAGCTCTTATCGTGGTGTTTAGTGTAGGGCATCTGTCATGAATGGTCAACCGCTCTTACTGGACTTGTGTAATACCTGTGCCTTTACCACAGCGCATTCATGTATTAGAAAAATTCAAAGCTGGTGGAACTGCAGAAATCATGTGATTCAATAATAGACACCTCTATCAGTCAGGGTCCAACCAGGAGACAGAAAACACACCAATTATTTGACAGAAATAATCTAGTATAAAGAAACATTAACTAGTTACGAAGTTGCCAACTGGGTAGCCAAGAAAATAAAAAGAGAAAACATGAACACAGCAACTGCAAGAAGCAGCTATCATCCCAGGGCTGGAGGAACAAAAAGAAGAGGCTGGAATGATTAAAACTTAAAAGCATGGAAGGGAATGCCCAGAATCAAAACTGAGACTTCTGAGGAGGGAGAACTACTTAGCTTTTCTGAGCTCTGAGGAGGCACTGTGTAGAGCTAGGCTCAGACTCCGAGAGGAGTAACTGGCTGGCTGGAGTTGATGTACTAATGGGGATGCAGTGAAGCTGGTTGTCCATATGTAGGAAAGACCCCGGATTGGATTCAGCCACTGCTGCTGCTATTGGAAGGCACGACCACTGCCAAGATCGCAAAGGGAATGTTACTTAGTTTCCTTCCTTGTTTTAGTTCTTTCAAGAACTTGACCTGAGTTCCAAGTCAACCCCATGTCTTTAACACAGATACTCCATTCTTATTTAAACCAACTAGAATCTCTATAACTTTGGGGGGACATGCCTTAACTAGTATAAATTTTGTGACTCATAGAAGCAAAGGAACATCTTGCCTGTACTTTTTACCACACGACCAGGTTCCACACAGCCATTCATATTAAAAATCCACACTAAATGTTGACGATCAGCTCAGGGAACACAGGTTAAAGTTTTGCTTATATAAATTCTGACATGGCCCTAGATACTGTCTGTGCACTTCAGTGGGAATTAATTGAGACCAGATCAATAATTTTGGGGTTATTCTCACCGCTTATCTTAGTGTGCCACTTGCAAAGAGGTGTACAGAACCTAGCCATAGCAGTTTGGAAAGAATGACCCTTGACAAACTTTAGGTCCATCTCATACTTCTCATACTTATAGGGCTTGCCAAAAGGGGGAAATCTCTAGCTTTTTAAAGGGAATGTGAGCTCTCTTTAAAATGAGTGACCTAACAAAATATGTTCATTTTCTTTGCCAAGTATTGTGGTGTGGTTCATTTCAGTTAACACTTTGGTGAATCTAGTGGTCTTAGCATCATTATCATCAAATCTCTCTAGTGCCAAAAATGCTAGAAAAGCCTGCTGCATATGCTGTAGTAGGATAAGTCATGAATGTTCATCTGGAAACTGTTTTGAGTAGAAAGCTAATGATGTTTCCCTGCCCCATTAAGAACAATTATTATGGATCATGTATTAGGCAGGATTTACCATTCAACACAAAATTTATTCGGCACTAAAGGAGGTAACAGCAGGAGAAACCAGCAAATGCTATCAGAGTGGAAAAAATCAGCAAATCAACAGCAACAGAGTACTTTAGTTAATGCTTGTCTAAATGGCAGGATAGGCATAGTTGAAGGATGGGAAGTACACAGAAAAGTAGGTTTTAGCTCAGCTAAAATCCAACACTTGGTTTTCCCAACACCAAGATGTGATGACTGATCTTATCACCTTCATCTATTGTGTGTGTGTGTTCTATTTGTAGTGATAGTCACACATACTCACTATTAGTTTATCATCCTATTATCATCATATTATTTGTGTGGTGCTGACTCACACAATATATCCAGGCTCTTCTGAGATTTAATCTTCCCTGGATTTATCCTTTTAAAATCTTAGTTCATTTGTAAATGCCAAAGTGTTTGCAAGCTATTCTTATTCCTTTTGTACCCTATTACATTTCACTATACAAGAGTATTTTTTAAGTATTTAAGGGGAAATAGAATTAAGACTGTGAAAAGCCTTTAGCTGGCTATTGATGGAAGGCTCCCAAGATTAGAAATCCAAGTATAAAACTAGAAGTTGTACAAATAGTATAAGTCTAGAGGCAAAGAATTTGTGATGTTTGGTTGTGCTGATCCTGTATGATACCGGAGTTTCTCTGAGGACTTTGGAGATGCCCTTCTGACCCTCAATCCCAGGTCAATTTGGTGCGTAACCTTAAAGTTATATTCTGAGAAAGTGGTTGCTTTCAGCTCAGGGTTAATGAATCAGGACTCACGATTCTCCTTAATAGAGACAAGGAGCTAGGACTTAAGAGCAGTGGGCTAACTCCACTCATTTATATAATGATAATGGGCCAGACAGAGAAACTCAATATAGAAATCAATATCTAATTCAGTCAAACATATCTA
>PITA01033541.1:0-12660 GCA_004023965.1 Spilogale gracilis | reverse complement strand
TTATTTGAGAGAGAGAGTGTGAGTAGGACAGAGCATGGGCGGGGGGGGAGAAGGTCAGAGGGAGAAGCAGACTCCCTGCGGAGCTGAGAGCACGATGTGGGGCTCGATCCCGGGACACCAGGATCATGACCTGAGCCAAAGGCAGTGGCTTAACCAACTGAGCCACCCAGGCACCCCCCTACCTTTAATTCTTAACATTGTGTCAAAAGCATTTTCCCTTGTCATTTAAAAACTTCGTATATTTAACATGATGACCATAGAAAGCACTCAACAGTTTGGACCTTGGGAAGTGCATGGATTTATTTTTGTGACTGTTTAGGGCCACAGAACCCAAGATGGCCGGTGGATTGGCTGTCGGCCCAGTGGAGCCTCACGCTGGGATTACAAAGGATGGTGCTGAGATACTGACTGCCCACCATCTGTCTGTTACCCATCTATCTATTATCTACCTTTTATCTGTGTGTCTACCTACCTATCCTATGGACTACAATTACCTATTATATCTATAATATCTATTTAACATCTCTCTAATAAGTTATCTATTATCTAATATCTACTTATCTAATTGTCTCTCTATGATATCTAATTATCTACCTATCTATATCTAATTGTCTATATCCGTCTGTGATAGTTATGTAATTATCTATCTAATTATCTCTCTATCCATGAGGTCTAGCTGTGTATCTATGTCTGTATGTATCTATCTACCTACTTACCTACCGAGGAGTCCTGACCCTCACAGCTACTCGTGGTTGGTCTTATGCCATTAGACAAAAACTATCTCACAGAAACAAACCTCGGATGATTTCCTCTGAGACCATGACAAAATGAGACAGAACAAGTCAACTTCTTAATTGTGTCTGTGCACAGACACGAGTCACTGGGCAGCTTACAAAATACCAACATCCCCCTATTACCAAAAGAGTGACGCCTTCGTCTAATTCCACAATTGCCCGCCTCTCTGACAGCGTCCAGTCTAGAATGAAACCCCGTCTTCTTGGGCTGTGTCCCAAGTTACTAGGTACCCACAGCCTTCAGCTGAACCCTCACGGTTCCCGGGGTGTGTCCTCCCCACCCCAGTCCGTGCTGACCCACCTGTCAAGTGCACGTGTGTGCCTGTGGTCTACACCCAGAAGGCATTGAATACACATATACACCCACAGACACACATATGTGTATATTCGACAGAAATAGAATACACGTACATACATATTCAGTTTTCCTATACAATCTGCTTCCAGGAAAAACGTGGCTCCTGGAAGCAAATCCCCATTTCCCTGTTAAGGTCTAGCAGCAAGCTGCTCCTGTTCCCATGGAAACGCATGCCCCTCGGCTCCAGGTGGGACCAGTGTTTGAAAGTCAACACACCACAATGGTTTAAGTCCCCAAGTGTTCGGAAATCTTCATCAGTTTCTATGGTAACTCCTGTGGCATTTTCCAGCACCCACTGGGTGATAGTTACTCACAGGACCATCAGGTCACTTTTGCAAATTGTGTTGTTGTCCTTGTCACCCGCACATTCCTCCTTCTGATAATAAAACACAATTGTAAAGATAAATTTACCATTATTTAAAAATACCATGTATTTAAGGTACAGAGTAACTATTTTGTGCATATAAATTTGTTACATTTAACCATATGCCTACATTGTTACAACATGTTTTCCAAAGGCAAACACACTGGCGAGTGGGCTGGTCCCTGATCCGCAGGATTGGAAACTCAAATGGTGTGCACCTTTGGGGGTTTGCAGGACTTTCTGATTCTCAGGGAGAAGCAGGGGTCTTATTAGACAGCCTCTGGCTTATGACAGCCAAGATTCTCTAGCATGATATTATTTTAATTTCTAAGTTGGTTCTGTTCTGTTCAGGTTTCATGGACGGAATGAGGGGGGCAGAGCGAGGATCCAGCCTGTGTGCCCAGGGTCTCTGGACCCAGGCTCTTTCTCTGCAGATTTCTGCCTGCCCTGTGCCCCGCAGTTATGTCCCCTGGTAAACCGAGACAATTCACAACTGGATTATCGGGTACAGAGTCTTCTTGGTCAGTAAATGGATTTTGTGTGTGCTCTTTACTTGGGTAATGTAACATTAAGGTACAGAATACAAAAAAGGTAATTATTTAAAAGCACACGTTTGTTAAATTCCTGGATTGGTGGGCGGGAGACACTGAAATCTCCATTTCCAAAGCTGATCCTCAGGGTAGCTCGGTAAACTTTGGAATGTCTTCCCGATACAGCCATTTATCGGTATATTTAAGGAGACGTATTTGGAAGAAAATCACGCCTTACATTGATTTGCGTTCAGAGTAACTGTTGCATGTGTACAGTGAAAAGTTAGGTAATCGTTTGCCAACATTGTTAGACTATTGGTGTTTTCAACAGGAAAAGGCGTGGCCTCCGCCCATCCTGGACACCTCCTTGGATTCTCTCCTCCTGGGGCAAGTTTTCTGTCCGTCCTTCTCAGATGGCCTTGCTCTGAGAGTTCTTTCCGGTAAATTGTGTGTGCTCCTTAAACACATTCTGATCACAGGAGCCGTGCCACACATGCATGTCCTGGACACTCTAAGGTCCATACCGAGACAGTGAGGGGAAACCCTAGCTCACTTGCTGTGTCTGTATGTCTTTCTTCACATCTGAGGGTATTTTCATCACCTGGATAGGAAGAAGCATATTTAAAATTAAATGTTTGCAGGAGAGCTGACATTCTGCGGCGTGGGGGCTGGGGACGTCCGGGGTGGGAAGGTGGAGCGTGCAGCCATCTGTTTTGAGCAGTGTGATTATTTGGTCAGAGTAATGCGTGCTCTTTCTCACACATTAGAAAACCACGACAAATTATGCAAGTTATGTAAAAGTAGGTCATTCCACTGCACAGGCAAAAACCACTACCTACACACCAGCTCATCTTCTGACTCACAGGTGCTCACACCCGCGTGAAAACAAAAATAGGGCTTATAGTGAATACAGGTAGCCATGTATTTTGCTTTTAAAAATGCTGTATTGCTCGTGAGTTTTTTTGCACAATACTATTTTTAAAAAGATTTTATTTATTTATTTGATACAAAGAGATCACAAGTAGGCAGAGAGGCAGGCAGAGAGAAGAGGAAGCAAGATCCCTGCTGAGCAGAGAGCCTGATGCGGGCCTTGATCCCAGGACCCTGAGATCATGACTGAGCCGAAGGCAGAGGATTAACCCACTGAGCCACCCTGGCGCCCTGCACAATACTATTTTCTTGTCTCTTTTATTGTATCTATCACCCTTTCAAAGTATGGAGCATCCACGGAGGATGCCAAGGCTAAAACAGAAAATATATTATGCAGTTGAGCTCAGTTTGACATGGTGCGTTTCTTCCTTTGGAAGCGGTTATTCTCAGAATTTGTGAAATTTCTGGAAATTAATGTTTTCTTTTGCTTGAAAATGGCATGTTCTGGATCACGTGGGTAAAATGTGTCATTCCTTAGCACTATCCCACAACTTCAAAGATCAAATTTATGCTTCTGCTTAAGATTACTTTGTCTCCAGGAAGCATTAATTTAATCCAAATCAGGAACTAAAAAAGGGAAGGGGTCAAGCAACCGGTGGTACCCAAGAAGCAGTTCAAATAAGATCAGGAGGGTACTTGGCATGGAAGGCAACTCTGCTGGCCTTCGGTTTGTACTTTTCATGAGCTTTTATGGAGGGATCTGAGCTATAAACATATAGTGTGTTTTTGTTACTTTTTATTTATAAATAATTATAGACTGCCTTGGGAGGGAAGTTGCAGAGATAACACAGGGGGGCCCATGTTCTGCTGTTGTTGGGGGGCTTCTGTAATGTCCCTTGAAGTCTCTTGGTGGATGGCACTAAGTAAAAAGTATCCCACCCCAAGTCCCAGTAGCACTCAAGTTGAAAAATCCTGGTCTAATCTATCGGTCAGCTCTCTTTGGGTGATGTGTTGCATTCGGTGACATGAAACCATAACAGTTTGTTTCCTCCATCTAGGGCTTCCGCTCTTCTAAGCTGACCTTGCGGGGTCACTCCTGGTTCCAGGGGTCGGCCGAGGGCTGGAGGAGCAGGGCTAGGATCACCCGGGAGTGGCTGCTGCATGGCTTCCTCATCCTGTTTCTGGAACTAATGGGCCAGCGTAGGCAGGCTGTCCTCCTGCTGATTGCAGAGCGCAGGAGTGATGAGCAGTTCTCAGGACTCTGTCATGTCATCTCATCTGTGTCTCCTTGGTGAAGTCTAGTCACAAGGTGGAGCCTGGGGTTGGAGAATCACATGGCGCATAGTTGGGGGCCTTACAACTTTGCAGGGGTAGAACCTATGCTGGAGAATTGGGACTGCTGATGCAGTCTACCACATCTTCTCTTTGTTATGTGTATATTTTACTAATTTCTTTTTGCCTCAAGGTATAATCGCTTTTAGTAGGAGAATATAACACGTTTATATCTATTGTAGTCTACAAATTCTATGGGTATTATTTAAATTTTATTATGTCTCTTCTCTCCCCACTGTCCTCTTTCTGCTAAGTGGACGTTTCTTATTTCATTTATTTCTCTAATATTTTGGAAGTTACATACACTTTTCAGTTCTTTTTTTTTTTTTTTTAAGATTTTATTTATTTGAGAGAGAGAAACACAGCTAGAGAGGGAACACAAGCAGGGGGAGTGAGAGAGGGAGAAGCAGGCTTCCCGCCGAGCAGAGAGCCCAATGTGGGACTCGATCCCGGGTTTCTGGGATCATGACCTGAGCCGAAGGCAGTCACTTAACCAACTGAGCCACCCAGGCGCCCCACACTTTTCAGTTCTAACATTGAAGACTCTTTTCCTCTAATGCCCAGTATTGACAATCACTCAGCTTATATTAAATTCCTTTCTCTTGCCCCATATATAAATAGGTATATTTTTAACAAGTTTTATTTCTCTTAATTCCCCCATCGTTATTTTCATATTTCTTCATATTACTGTTCTACTAGGGCTAGCTCAAAATTAGCTCTCTTTTATGTTGACATTATTTAACTTCCCTTTCAAGAATTATTTTGTTTCTTGCATTAGCTTTTCAACCAAAACTTATAACAAACATCACTATTAACGTAACTGGTTTTCGTTCTTTCCACGATTTCCTTTCACAACTCTCTGTGGTGAGTTCTGTGTCCTGGGTAATCTCGCGTGGCTGGTGCTAATTTTGAGGCCCTGTTTGCCAGGAAGCATATAGGTCAGTGTTTTATGTCCCAGATATCTGAAAATGCCATTTTTTGGTCTTTATTCATGAGAAATCTAGTGTAAAAAATTTAGAGTTAAGACTGTTTTTCCTTAGACATGTGTCATTTTGTTATAAATGTTCATGCCATAGAATAAGAAATAAATAGGTGCTTACTTTTTAGATGACTGTTTTTCCTCACCTAGACAACCTGAACTCTTTTTAAAGGCTATCCGGGTTGTCTCTTTTGCCCCCATTACCTTTTGCCTGCCCCTGATATTTGAATCTTTCTTTGGTGCAGAGACTTTTCCAACTGTCTCTCTGGTTATTGATTTGGTTCCATTCTTCAGTCTTCTTGTCATGAGCGCTGTCACGTTCTCATTGCTCGCTGGCTTTTCTGGAATCATGCTCATGCATTCATCCATTTTCTTCCAGATTTGACGTCCATCTTTCATGTTTGCGCTGCGTCTCCCAAGTCCTTCAGCTTCCTGGTGCTGTCATCATCATTTACGTAGCGTTCCTGCCTCTCTGTGCTCTACTCTTGCTTCCTGGATCTTCCTGTTTCTCCCTCCAGAAGGCTTGTCGTGACTGGGTGGCTGTGATGCTGTGTCCATCCCTCCAGCAGCTTTCTGTTTACCTGGTATGTGTTCTCACAGGTGCCATGTCCTTAGATTCATGAGGGTGTCACTCTTCTTTGAATGCAGTTTCCTTTTTGTAATCCCCTTCTCATCATTGTGAGAATGACTTTGGCCATGTTAAGACTGGGCTATATAATAACCAATGGAGTTGAGACCGGGCCTCCATCCTCTGGGAGGTCTTGGCATCTGTCCATTTTGGGCACCTGCTTGATGGGGTGGACAGTTCAGCTATGATGCTGAGATTTTCCAGCACCTCATGGGGCCCAGTTCCTTCTAGATTCAGAGGTTAGAGGGCAAATACCCACCTTGTCTTGGGTATGTCAGCAAGGTTCTTCTAGTACCTTTTCCAAGAGCCTCATGGCCTCACTGGAAACCCTCCAAGCCGAGCCCATCCATGATGTCCCTGGTTTTGATTCCTCACTATCTCTGGCTCACAGGTGGGCTGTTCCCTGCACTGTTTTGGGTTTTCCTCTGTTGTATATTCTGTCGTTCATCCCGATGGCGACCTTGGAGCAGAGCAAGTAGAGAGACACATGCTATGGTCTCTGTCTTGCCAAGAATTCCTGACCTTTTCCTTTATTAAGAACCTCACTGGAAAACATCATGGGAAAACATGTGGAGTGGAACAGAGCTAACTGGCTCTGAAAGGTGATTAACAAGCCCAGGATTCTGTCAGAGCCCTGGATCCAATCCTGTCATGTACACGGGTCTGTCCTCCAACGCAACACGCACGTCTCGCTTGGCCCTTTCCCTGCATTCTCTGTTGGAAGGGTTGTGGAAATATCTAAATATAGATAGAGTTCTCCACCTGCCTCATAACCTCGACGACCCAGTCAGTTCATGGCAGGATGCAATGCCATGAAGCTGTTGGCTTTCCTCTGACAAGAATAAAACCCAGGGTGGGGGCTGGGGACCACCCGTAAAGAGCGCCTGGCGACCAGGATCTCCCTCCCCCCATTCACAGGCAGTAACATTTCCCCCACAAGACAGAACCAGCATGACACATGTTTGCGGGACCAGTCGACTCTCTGAATGGTGAAATAGTTTCTGTCATGTGAGCTTGGGCTCCTACCCAGGGCATCTCAGTCCGCTGCCTCACGGTGTGAACAAGGTTCTGGTCAGCCTTCAAAATACGCAAACAAAGTGAGGCATTTCCTTTGTTCTTTGTATATATCTCAGAACCTTCTTTTTTTAGAACAAAGATTTGTGTTTCTTTCTACTCATTTTAGCAAATTTTTTTTGAGAGAGAGAAGTGTGGGGAGGGGCAGAGGGAGAAGAAGAGAGAGGATCCCAAGCAGACTCCCCTCTGAGCACGGAGCCTGACGCGGGGTTCAATCCCACAACCCTGAGACCATGACCTGAGCTGAAACCAAGAGTCAAGACGCTCAACCGACTGAGCGGCCCCATCACTTCAGCAGTTTTATTGTCTAATTCCGTCATTACTTCAGACTGAGGAAAATAATCAGAAAACCATGTGTTTTGAAGCAAAATCCTTGTATACATCGTCAGCAAAGGAATACTTTTGTAGCCTCAACTTTGGTGATTTTTAAACATGCTTTCCTCCTAATACATATACACTCTCCCTACGCAGATATGAAAGAACATGCTCTGGAGTCAGAGAAAGAGGAAGGCTTGAGGGCACATCAGCTGTTGTCTGAGGAGAGAGCGGAGGGCCCTCGCAGTGACTTCCCAGCAGAACGAACGCCCGCACCCGGGCCTCCAGCCTCTGTCCCAGGCTTGTGTCTGGTGCTGGCTGCTGTCGGCCACTGACCTCTTCATTCTGGGAAGAAGTCTCTTCTACCTTGGCACCGTTCCCATTATCGAAAACCCATCGTTTATCCACCTGGCGTGCTCCCTCCCATCCCTGACTCACAGAAGTGTTGTCTCTGAGTTCCGACGTCCAGCAAAGCACCGGTTACGCTGCACGGTGTCGGGGGGCGTCCACTCGCCCTGCTCCCCCAGGCTGCAGCTGCCCGCGCATCCAGCCCACACCACACGCCATCCCTGCTGCGGACGGTGCTGGCGTCAGAGACGGACACGCTTGTCTCCTGCCCTGGAGAGAAAGCTGTGTGAGACCAGAGGCTGTGTTCGCTTCACCACGGGACGTGTGGACATCCCTGAGGTGGGTGAGGGCCAGAACGGGGTGTGACGCATGCCAACCAGACTTGGCTGCAGGTCACTCCAAGCCCACTCCGGGGGCTCAGAGATTTCCAGAAATCAGCACAGATACGAACACTGACTTTCTTTTTTTTAAGGAACCAGAGTTCAGAAGTAGGTTTGTCCCCTCCAGCGAGGGGAGGGTCTCCTGTGTCTGAGCCGCTCACGGAGGAGCTCCGTCTGACCTCCGCCGCGATGCCTAGGGGCTGCTGGTGAAGAGTCCCGTCTGGCCGCATCTCCCCAGCCGGCAGAGCTCCCAGGATGCGATGCCGACACTCTCCTGATGCCCTGTGACGCTGCTCTTCCCCATCACCATTTCTGAGCTGCCCACGAAGCTGCGTCTGTGTACACCTAGATGCAAGACAGTCTCCCCTCAGATCTCCACCTACTAGAAAGTTCAGTGACAATGGATGTGGGCTGCTCCTGCCACGGAGGGCCTTCCAGGTCACTCCCACCAGCCCACAGCTTGTCCCTGTGACCTGAACAAGTGCAAACATGGAAGGACATAGACATGCTGCCTCTGATGCACGGGCAGAGTCACAGCCGCCTTCTGTACCCAGAGGACAGCCTTCGGGGGACATCAGCACCTGGGAGCACGTTCACGAGAGCGGGGAGCTGGGCTCTGCGTGGCAGGGGGACGCACAGGGGCGTCGTCACTGTCTAGGGTGGGCTGCGTGCTGGGGGGTGCTCCAGCCAGGTGAGGAGGGTGTGGACATGGGTTCCAGCAGCTGTTTGAGTAACGTACTGGAAAGAGTGGGGACTGAAGAGTCAAAGCAGAAGGGCTTGGGACTGAGATGAACACACAGTTTATTCATTTATTTATGAAATTAAAAGGATTTTAAGAAAGGTTTTATTTATTTGAGAGAGAGAGAGAGCACAAGCTGGGAGAGCAGCAGGGGGAGAAGCAGACTCCCTCACTGAGCAGGGAGCCCGATGTGGGGCTCGATCCCAGGACCCTGGGATCATGATAAGTGCGGCAGGCAGACCTACAGCCAACTGAGCCCCCAGGTGCCCCTGTACACCAGTTTTAAATAGAACAGTTCCTCGTTCTCATGGCAGGCCCAAGGAGCGGACGCCCCCTGGGGTTAGGGATGGTATTTTATGTGGATTTAATTCGCAGGCAGGCCACAAACGGTCCAGCGCCCTGTCCTATGTGTGAGGCCCCGGTGGGGCCCGCAGGCCGCGGTGTGACCTGTGGGGCCATCACTTCCCCCCAAAAGATGGTCACTCAATTTCCTTTAGCAGGACCCCAGATTTGCATATGGACTTTGGATTTCTGGGCTTATTTTCCCTGCTGATTAGCGTTCTCTCTCCCTGTACTTCCCTGGCCTGAGTTTACAGTATAGGATTTGTTGGAAACAGTGGAAAAGCAATGGGATGTGACTCCCGTTCTTGGGGAAACAGGTGGGTGAGGCAGAGACCGCCTGCCCCACTGCTCTGAGCGCCGGGCCACACATCGACCCCTGATCTGGGGACATGGAGGCCTAGTCTATCTGCAGGGTGCATGCCCAGCATGGACGCCTGCCCGCTGCCAGCCCCTCTCGCGGTGCCATCCCGAGTTTGACCCCCGTGCACATCACAGACCGGTTCAGCCTCGTTTCAGGCTCGGTCCGTCAGCAGAGGCCAGTATCTGAGAGTCTGAATTCTCCCACTGCTTTCTGTCAAAATCAGAGACATATGTGGCCCCTTCTGGGCATGTTTAGTCTGGGGAAGACATTTTAGATTTATAACATGAGCCACAGGTAACTGCATTTTCTGATCGCCAGTCCCCTCCTTTCCTGCAAGGCGGTGAAGGTTTGCCGCTGATGTCCAGTGTTTGGGGTCCGTAGCTCCAAGTTAGTGAATTTGAACTTCATTTGCTGTGTTCGCCAGGCAGCTGTCTGTGTAGTTTGAATCTGGTTTCCATTTATCCATTAGGTGGCAGGGACCACGTGCACGGCTGTGTGTGAGGCCGTCCCGGGTGGCTGGCAGTGCTGACCCCCGCACTTCACGGCTGTGCGCTGGACTCCGGCCGCGGGGCAGGCCCAGGGGCCCAGGGTCAGGCTGGAGACCCCACTCAGGGGCGCTTGCCTGCTGCGCGTCGGCATCTGGCTTGTGTAGGATCAGGGGGCAGGAGGGAATGGCTATGGGGTCTGTCACCTGCACTGGGGAAGGCCAGTCAACCAGAGGCTTGTCACATGGTCCGTGGACGAGGACTCATGTGGACGACGGGCCGAAAGCACCGACCGTGGCAGGACGGTTATTCCTGCAAGCACGCCTCTGCCTCGCTTTCTGACTGTGGATGTGGGTGTGTTTCCCAGAAGACCCTCCATCTGCGAGCAGACCGGGGTCGGTTCTGGCCCCTGTTGGGAAATGGACAGAAGCCCCACGTGTCTGGGGCTCTTTGTTACACAGGGCTCACGAGCTCATTGTGATCGTAGCCTTCTTTTGACGTGTGGAGAGCCAGGGTTTTCCTGGGTGCTGACTGTGTTCCCAAGCATTTATAATCCGGTGCGAGAAGGAGAGACGTGCTCTGGGACCCTCCCCTCAGGCCATGGGGAGGCCGGGGAGCCTCCGTGAGGCTGTGCTGCAATCCAGGCGGTAGGGGGACCGGCAAAGCTGGGGCGCAGGAGACCTGCTGCGGTCGTAGGAAAGGCATGGGATCCCGGAGCCCAGTCGGGAGAGCCGGTTGGCCCCGTGAGCTCCGAGGGGTGGGCCGTCCTCCTCCCCATGCAGCCCACTCTGCATGTGCACACAGCTGAGTTGTCTTGAAAACTCACCCACCCCACCGACCGGCCCACCCCGGCACCTGACATCTCAGGGAGGAGGATTTATCTGCCCTGGGGGCAGATTGGGTGCAGACTTGTGGAATCCATACCTTTTGGGGAGTTTTGGTACGCACGCCATGTGAACAGAGCCCACACAGGGGCCTGGGGTACGCGGGATGGGGCAGGGTGGGTCCCGGTGAGGTGGCTCACGGCTGTGGGACAGGGAGGAGCTGCGGCATGCAGCCAGGGGAACACTCACCTGGCAGGAAGGGACTTTGCACACCTGGACAGGTGAACAGGGACGGACGGACCCAGAGCAGCTGGGCAGCAGGACTGGTCCTCACCCATCACAGCGGGGAGCCGAGCTCTCCTTCTCAAACCTGCCAGGGGGTGTTACTGCCGCTGTGCCCGTCCCCACTTCCGGTGAGCGCCTGTCCGCAGCTGCCTGGGGGCCAGGTTAGCGAGGCTGAGAGCCTGCCCGGCCCCAGGCCGCGCTGCGAGCTACTCTGAATGAAGCGGGAGGCTTCTAGCACGTTCTGCCTCTCAGAGGGCTGTCCTGGCTGGTTGCTCAGGCCTAGAGAGGGCGTTCAATTCTGCCCAGGTTCCTGGTCTAGTTCAGGGCTTGGGTTGCAGAAGAGCTGACTCAGAGCCTCTCCCTCTGGGCGTCTCTACCCTTGAAATAACCTTCTCGGCCCAAGATGGAGCCCTGCCCGCAAATCGAAACGCAAGTTAGTTCTGTGTCTCTGAGAACGCTCCCCTTGACCAGACCCTGTCTGTCTGGCCAACTGGCCACCCCGCTGCTCGCCGCCCCCTCAGCCTGCCCCCCAACACGGGCATGGAGCCTTGAGGGGTGGGAGTGGCAAGCCCGCGGACCAGGGGACTCTCATTTCAGGGCACTGGCTCCTGGGGCACCCCACAGCCCCAGGGAGGGCCCACTCCTTCCCCTTCCGTGCCTCCCTGTGACGTGGGACCCCAGGTAGAGGCTGGCCACAGGCCCTGCCACTGGTCGGGCAGATGGACGTGGGTCCTTCCAGAAACGATGCCCAGAGGCACGGGTCCTGGCGTCCACACAACCCTGTCTTCGGCTCACTCCTCGATGGCATTCCCGACACCTTTCCAGCCTCAGGCTCGGGGGCGTCTCAGCTGGGGCAGCAGCAGTTATTGGACCTTCCCAATCTATTTATTTGTTGTTACTTGTTACTTGCCGCTTCTCCATCCCTTTATTCTGACTTTTGGAGAAAGTATCTTCCTTGATCTTTTACTTCACTCACTAGTCTGTTTTTGTTTTCTCAAAAGCAGCTTCTCAGCTCAGCTGTGGATTTTTAGAGCATCTTTTTAATTTGCAAAAAACACCGCTTCCTTTGAAACAGGGAGCAGTCTACTCATGCGTGTTTGAAGCTGCAAATGTCTGTTCAGTGTGATCTTTACCAAGTGGGGGTGGCTTGCTTACTTGGAGGCTTTGGTCGAGGGAGTGGTGACTCTGGAGATGGAGGACCCTGATGGCCCACGGTACAGGCAGAGAGGCTGAGATGGCATGCAGGGAGCCAGGCCTCCCTCCTCCTTTGGCCTGTGGCTCATAGGGGCTGCCCGGCTTCTCTAGCCCCAGCGCCGTGCACAGACGAAGTCAGGACATTCTGGTGACGAAGGAAAAAGGGCCAGGCCTCGTGACCACGTGGCCCCCAGCTGGGCGCTTAATGGAGTGCTCTGTCTTTGGAAGATGGTTCTTACTGCGCTGCTGGCTTTGTCCTGTGCACAGTTAGCTGAGAACCCTTCACTCTAGTTTCTGCATCAATTAGAGTCTAACTGTATACCAACTGCAAGAGGGCCTCCCAATTTCTGCTCTTCTGGGGATGCCACTCGTGTTTTCCCTTCTGATACAAATGCATGCTTTGAAATGCACACCTTCTGTCATGTCCGTGAATTTAGGTTTGGAAGGCAAGAAGCATG
>PITA01033540.1:0-12636 GCA_004023965.1 Spilogale gracilis | reverse complement strand
GAAGGAAGGAAGGAAGGAAGGAAGGAAGGAAGGAAGGAAGGAAGGAAGGAAGGAAAAGAAACCAGAGCCCAAATTATCATGCATATATTGTATTTCTCAACAGCTTCTTATAGATGAAGAAACTGAGGCCTTGAGAAGCAAAACAACTTGTCCGTATTAGTAGCAAACCAACTTGTCCATATTAGTGAGGTTCACCTTCACCCATCAAGGAACAATCTTCAACCCCTCCTTGGCTCTCTCCTGCTTTTTAGTGCCTAAGCCAACAAGAATAACTAGATGGAGGAAAGCTCAATTGTCCAAGAGGCCAGAGGGTTAGACTCAACTCTTCTCTTTCTTTTAAGCCTTTACGACTCTGGGGAGGAAAACTTTTCCTCTCTTTGTATATAAGTTTACCCAATTTCCAATATAATGTTTTAGAAGACTGCCTTTCAGATATTTTTCAAATCCAAGTTAGAGTACCCGTTTTTTTTTGTAGATTTGTTTTAACTTAAAAAGTTCATCTGTATTTTTGCATTCTATTCTATAATGAGTATGTCTTTATTTTAATACGATTCTTCCAAATCTTCTAGTAAAGTAATTTTTTTTTCAGGAAGGAGTGGCACTATAGTCCATGTACCTCCAGTGCACTGGGGAGAACCCTTAGATATATGCATTTCAGTTTCATAACCAGTTGTTTATAAAATGTCTCAAAAGGCCCTCTCTCCTTTTACATTTTTTTTGTCTCAAAATCATTTGTTTAATGCAAAAAAGTAAGTGTCCTATCCTACTTACTGCTTAACCCCATGGTGTTAGGTAAAGGAAATGGGGAAGGAAATAGAAGGGCAAATGAGGGAATGTATTTTCTGTACTCTCTCAGACTATGTATTTGTTAAAAAGAAGCATCAGGACAACTTTGAGGAGTGGTCCAGCAAGAAGTTGGGTCTTGCTCCAATACACATGTAAACTTTGGATCAGATTATTTCTAAGATTATCTCATCCAAACATCTCACAGAGTGCATGAGTAAATAGAGGCACAGTGATGGGAAGGCATTTATCTGAGGTCACACAACAAGTAATTTGTGAGGTCTGGATGAGAACCATGGCATATTTTTAAGCCTGATGAGTAATTATCAGTCACATCAATTTCCTAGAACTCTGTGTCCTCATTTCTGAAATACAAATAAAAATCATTGGCCTCATCACTGAGTTATTATGATGATCTCATAAGGCAACAAATGTGATAGGTCTTTGGATTGATCACTTCTTGCCATCACAAAAGTGGGGGAGAAAGTATGTGGGCACTGGGAAACTGAAGAGAAGTGTGGTGCATGATGGAGAATGGAAGCTTGAAGTATAGCCAAACAAGGGGGAAGCCTCAGAAGAGAGAGATAAGGATCTCCAAGAAGGTCTTTCTCTTACTACTGGCTGGCTTGGACTTTTTGATTTATTTATAACTAAGTGAAAATATTGTTTTGTTTTACAAATACTTATATGGTATTTATTTTTTGACAAGTACTGCTCCAAGTGGTTTATAAATACTAATTAAGTTAATCTTCCTGACAACCTTGTGAGACAGGTTATATTATCTTCCTTATTTTATAGATGAGGGAATAAAAGTACAGAGAGGTAAAGTAACTTACCCAGGGTCACATAGCTAGTAAATGTCAAAGAATAAATTTGAGACAAGTTAATTTGCTTTGAGAACCCATGTTCCTAACTACAAGATATCATCTATTCAGGTGATATTGGATGTGTATAGGAAGGTGTCTTGAAAAGGCACAGATTATAGTCCAAACTTGCCACTAAAAAAGATCAGTAATCTTGAGTAAGTAATTTTCCTCTATGTATCTCCCTATCTGTACTGAAATTTAACTTTGTTTTACCCATTTCTGGTTCTCTGAACACCTAGCATCCTTTTCTTCATTTCAGAAACATTTTCTCAAACAACAGCTTTGGTTTTTTTTACTTGGCATACTCTTAGCCAAACCTGACTTACCATCTCCAGGAAATAATGATTTGTCACCATAAAGAAGATTGCAGTGGATCAAATAATCTTTTATTTTTAGAGCTTCTATATGTCTCAGCAATAGTAGAGCTCCAGAGAAGTATTCTTTGCTGTTGCTCATTAGGCTTAATAAGATAATTACTGTCTGTTATTTAAATATTGGGGTATTAAAAGCATTAATGGCTTTTACCTTTCATGTTGTTTGTCTACTGCTGTCTATTTGGGAACAGAGTGCCATTAAGCAAGTGTTATTGAACAGATTTTTTTCTTTGTCATATAAATTTTAATGTAATTTTGAGAGGTGGCTCAGGACACTGCCACCATTTGCCCACATGACTCTGGACCATTATTTAACCTTGAAAACCCTCAATAACCAACCAGGCAAGAGGCAGCTTCTTTGATCACTTTAGCATAGGCATTGCTTTTTTATAAAAGTACAGTGTTATGGAGCTGGAGCAGACCTCTTAGGCATGCCAGTTGACACCCATTTTATCAATGAGGAAAGTTAAGGCATAGAGGATGTAATTGTCCATGGGTTCACTGGAAGTGGCCAATCTGGAAGTATAACTATTATACTGGAAGTATTATGAGGACAAGCATTAGATATAATTTGTTTACCATAGTCTTTTCAATATAAAACCTAATGTCGGGCCCAAAATGGCAGCTTTAAAATATTATGGACTACCTGATTGTTATAACCCAAGTTTCCTGATTCTAGGTGGTAATTCTTGTCATCCAACCACAATTGTAAGCAGTCTTGCAAATTAGCATAGTCATAGTGGGCCAAGGCATGGAAGAAATTAAGCTGTAAATAGGACAATTTTTTGTTTGGCTAAAAATATCAGAATCACCCACATACTACAATCCTTACAATTTTGCTGATGCTGTTTAAGCTTTAGCCTCTAATAGCTCCAAATGCATTATTTATCCCAACATGTTAGGTAGAAGAAGGACTTTGGGAACAGGGACCTGGGAGGGAGGTGCAGAAGCTGAAGAAGTGAAGCTAATGTGGTATAAGACATTTTGTGTTTCTGGTTTAGTTAGTTATCTGTGTGACAATTTATCTCAAAATTTAGCATCTTAAAATAATACACAGTTATTATTTTACTGCGGATCAGGAACTCAGGCGTGCCTTAAGTGGGTGCCTTTGGCTCAGTGTCTTTCACAAGCTACAGTCAAAGGGTCAGCTGGGTTTGCAGTCATCTTATAAGTCAGCTAGGGGAGATAATATTCTAAGCTTAGTCCTGTGGCTGTTGGCAGAATTCAGTTTCTTGTGAGCTGTTGGCCTGAAGGCTTCACTTCCTTGTTAGCTGTTGAACAGATGCTTTCTTCAGTTCCTTGCCACATGGGGTTGTCCCTAGAACAGGGCGTGAAATAGCTTGCTTTATCAGAGGGAATAAGTGATAAAGCAAGAATGAAAGAGAAAAATGGAAATTACCATCTTTCTTTTTTAAATATTTTATTTATTTATTTGACAGAGAGAGGACAAATAGGCAGGGAGGCAGGCACAGAAAGAGGGGGAAGCAGGCTCCCCACCGAGCAGAGAGCTTGATGTGGGACTCGATCCCAGGACCCCGAGATCATGACCTGAGCTGAAGGGAGAGGCTCAACCCTCTGAGCAACCCAGGCACCAAAAATTACCATCTTTCATAACCAGAAGTAACTTCCTACCACTTTTGCCACATTCTATTGTATTCTAGATTCAGATCATACTCGAGGGGATGGAATTACATAAGGATATGAATACGAGTAAACAATTATCTTTGTATATCATCTTAGAAACTGTCTGCCACAGTGATTTTATCCAGCCCTAGCTTTTCACTAGGTAAGGATATTATGAGCCTAGGGGCAGCAAATGGCAATAAATTAGAACATTGGAGAGTTTGGAGTTCAAGTTTTATGACTTACTCCATGGCCTTTGGTAAGTCTGCTAACCTTTCTGAGCTTCACTGCTTCCATAAAAAAGGTGAGATAAAATGCTTGCTTCACAAGGTGGTTGTGGGAATGGAATGTGGGAATTTCAAAGAGTTGATAATCTAGCAAGGGGTAGGAGTACATGCATTATTTTACTAAGTGGGCCCATATCTTTCATCAGAGTATCAAAGGGATCCTTGAATCCTTAAAATGGAATACATGATTCATTCTACATTTACTAAACCTTACTATTTATCATTTGTTCAAAGATTACTTATTGGGTATATACTATGCACAAGGTACTGTCGTAGCCAGTGAGAATACAGCAGTAAGAAAATTAGACAATAATCCCTACCACTTATATCCTAGTGAGAAAGGCAGAAACAAGGAGAATTAGGAAGGTTCATGATATGTAGACTAGTGTAATTGAAGCAGAAAGAAAAATAAAGCAGGGTAGATGGATAATAAATATTGAGAATGTGAGTATGAATTTATTTTTATTTTTCTAATCATTGTTTCTCTTTATTTTTTTCCTCCCAAATTTATATTTATCAGAAACTAGAGATACAGTAGAACACATCAACAAAACTAGAAGCTGGTTCTTTGAAAGAATCAATAAGATCAATAAACCATTGGCCAAACTAATCCAAAAGAAAAGGGAGAAGACCCAAATTAATAAAATCATGAATGAAAGGGGAGAGATCACAACTAACACCAAGGAAATAGAAACAATCATCAGAAATTACTATCAACAATTATATGCCAATAAGTTTAACAGCCTAGAAGATATGAATTCATTCCTAGAAACCTATAAACTTCCAAGACTGAAACAGGAAGACATTGACAATCTGAATACACTTATATCTAGTAATGAGATTGAAGCAGTGATCAAAAACCTCCCCAAAAACAAGAGTCCAGGACCATACGGATTCCCTGGGGAATTCTGCCAAACATTCAAAGAAGAAATAACACCTATTCTCCTGAAGCTCTTTCAAAAAATAGAAAGAGAAGGAAAACTTCCAGACTCTTTCTATGAAGTCAGTATCACTCTAATCCCCAAGCCAGACAAAGACCCCATCAAAAAGGAGAACTTATATTTAAATTCTAGTTAGTTAACATGTAGTGTAATATTGGTTTCAGGAGTAGAACATAATGATTTTTAACTTTCATATGATATCCAGTACCCATTCACAAGTGCTCTCCATAATACCCATCAGTTCATTTATTTTATTTTTATTACTTTATTTTTTCATTGTTCTAAGACTCCCAGTGCTCCTTGCAATACATGCCTTCAATACACCACCAGGCTCCCTTCTCCATTCCCTATACATCACCCCACTCCCTTCCCTTCTATGACCCTCAGTTTGTTTCTGAGTCCAAACTCTCTCATAATTCATCTCCCTCCCTGACTAACCCCAGTTCACATTTCCTTTCCTTCTACTGTCCCTGATATTGCTCTTTATACTCCACAAGTAAGTGAAACCATATGATATTTGACTTTCTTGCTTTACTTATTTCACTCAGCATAATCCCCTCCAATCTGGTCCATGTTGCTACAAATGCTGGGTACTCATTCTTTCTGAGGGAGGTGAAATATTCCATTGTATATATGGGCCATGTCTTCTGTATCCATTCATCTGTCGAAGGGCATCTGGGCTCTTTCCATACATTGGCATTTGTGGCCATTGCTGCAATGAACTTTGGGGTATATATGGCCCTTCTTTTCACTACATCTGTATCTTTGGGATAAATACTCAGTAGTATAATTGCATGGTCATCTGGTAGCTCTATTTTTAATTTTTTTTTAAAGAAATCTCCACACTGTTTTCCAAAGTGGCTGCACCAACTTACTTTCCCACCAGCAGTGCAAGAGGGTTCCCCTTTCTCCACATCCTCTCCAACATTTGTTGTTTGCTGTCCTGTTAATTTTGGGCATTCTGACTTGTGTAAGGTGGTATCTCAATGTAGTTTTGATTTGAATTTCCCTGATAGCTAATGATGATGAACATTTCTTCATGTGTCTGTTAGCCATTTGTATGTCTTTTATGGAGAAATGCCTGTTCATGTCCCCTCCCATTTTTTTGATATGATCACCTGTTTTTGGATTGTTGAGCTTAAGGAGTTCTTTATAGATTTTGGATATCAGCCCTTTGTCTGTAGTGTCATTTGCAAATATCTTCTCTCATCTTGTGGGTTGCCTTTTTGTTTTGTTGACAGTTTCCTTTGCTATGCAGAAGCTTTTAATTTGATGAAGTCCCAAAAGTTCATTTTTGCTTTTATTTCCTTTGCCTTTGGAGACATTTCTTGAAAGAAGTTGTTGTGGCCAATGTCAAAGAGGTTACTGCCTATGTTGTCCTATAAGACTTTGATAGATTCCTGCCTCACATTGAGGTCTTTCATCCATTTCGAGTTTCTTTTGTTTTATAGCTTAAGAGAATAGTTGAGTTTCATTCTTCTATATGTAACTGTCCAATTTTCCCAACACCATTTATTGAAGATACTGTCTTTTTTCCACTGGATGTTTTTACCTGCTTTGTCAAATATTTTTTGTCCATAGAGTTGTGGGTCCATATTTCCTTCCTGACTTTTTTTATTAGGCCAAATAAAATTTTATACGCTCTATGACACTGTACTCCTCTGCCATTCTTGTCAGTCACATTTCTAGCTTTACATATTTTTAAAAAGATATTATTTTATTTATGTATTTGACAAAGAGAAACACAGATAGAGAGAGAACACAAGCAGAGGGAGTGAGAGAGGGAGAAGCAGGCTTCCCGCCGAGCAGGGAGCCCGATGCGGGGCTCAATCCTGGGTCTCTGGGATCATGACCTGAGCTGAAGGCAGTTGCTTAACCAACTGAGCCACCCAGGCGCCCCACTTTACATATTTTTGTGTTGTCATTTGATTAGTGTTTGTTTCCTTCACTAAAAGTCCAAAAAGATAGCAACATTTTTAAATTAACTCATCAGTGTACATATTTGTCTTTACCTGTCTGGGTTTCGATTACAAAATATCATAGACTGGATGGCTTAAGCAACAGGAATTATTTTTTCATAGTTATAGAGGATGGAAAGTCTGAGATAAATGTACCAGCAAGATAGAATTCATTCAGAAGCCTCTTCTTTCAGCTTGGGTGTGACTGCAACTTTACTTTGTACTTACATGATATCCTCTTTGTGCATGTGTGGGGAAAGATATCAAATTACCTGATGTGCCTTTTTATAAGGGCACTAATCCCTTAATGAGGGTCCCCCTCATTATCTTATCTAATATTAATTTTCTCCCAATGGTTCTATGTCTAAATACCATCACATATGAAATGGGGGAGCAAACATTCAATTCATAACATTGCACATCAGTCATCACAGGGTCTGGAACACATCAGTCCTCAATAATTATCCATTTTAAGAATAAAAGAATGGATTTTTTTCTTGTATAACTGCATGAGTAACTGTTTCCTTGCTACCTAGAGAAACTGGTGAAGACAGTAAAAAAATAAAAATAAAAATAAGTCTTCTGGAAATAATCTTAAGGTCAAACATCACATGAAGAAACATCTATTCAAGACAGTCTATGAAAATACAGTTAAAAAGGTGATAGTCAAAAAAAGGTGATAGTCTGTTAAATTTGAATAATAACTTCTTACTTCCTCATTCATTCCATTTTGGTGAGGCAATGAATCCACCCCAGACTCCTGCAGCCAAAAAAAAAAAAAAAAGGCTTCTTCTTCTCCCAGCTCTGAATCAAAGGACTTTGTCCCCAGGAAAATCTGACTTCTGTATTTGTATCCTGTATCCAGTGGCCTCTGAGAGAGGCTAAGTACTATGTAAGTGTGTTTCAGAGGCACGGGCTAGCATTGTCCACATGGCCCCCATTTTTGGAATGTGTCACACCCTCCCTTGGGTGTGACACAATGAGAATATTAGAATATTCATGGCCATTCTTCCAGCTCATGAGGTAACATTTCCGCCCAAAGACAGACAAACCCAGATCATTCCAACATGTTGAATATTCTACTGCCAGACTTCCACTAAGTGATCAGATCCTGGAGTAAGGGTGTCACTTATAGAGAATCTTATCATCATGTCCATTCTCAGTTCCATAGTCCTGGCTCAGAAATTTTGCCTGGAGAGAGAAACAGACTATAAAACATGTGGCTCCTGATGTCTACTCAAAGGAATAAACTTTGTTTGCAATAGAACATAGAAAACTTTAATCTAGGTAATACTCAAGAACAGTGGAGGTGGGAGGATTGGGAGCAAGTGGTGGAGAAGTAGGAGACCCTGTTTCAATGGGTCCCCTGAAGTGAGCTAAATATCGACTAGAGAACTCTGAATACCCATGAAATCAGCCTGAGATGTAGGACTACACACTTCTGGATCTCTATGGAGGCAGAAGAGCATCAGTGGAGAGGTAAAGCAGAGTGGGAAAGCTCAGACTGATTTTGGAGAATAAACAGAAGGGGAGGGAGCCACCAGAAGTGAACCACTGGAAAGTAATATCCCAATAAGAAAGTGCCCTGTGCTTGGGGAGCAGTATCAACTTGGAATCTGATTAAAAGCACTAAAAAACAAAGGGTCTTAAGGGGCAACTGGTGGAATCTGATGGCCACAGGCACAGACCTAAAATTGTGTTTCCAGGAGGGCTGAAGCCAGTGCCCAACAATGCCTGAGTGAACCTAGAGTGGACTTCCTGAACCTGCACATTTCCACTTCATTTCAGAAACATTTTCTCAAACAAATAAATTTATTTGATTTCCTAGTTGATCCAAACATTTTAGGGTGGAATGTTCTAAATGTTCACCTAGCCCATGTAGTGGTGAAAGCAGCATAAAGCCATGTGCTCCAGCCTGAGAGGTTGTGCAAGAAGTGGAAAAAAAAAACTCCCAAAAAATAAGAGCCCAGGATGTGACGGATCCTGGGGATTTCTACCAAACATTCAAAGAAGAAATAATACCTATTCTCCTGAAGCTGTTTCAAAAAAATGGAAACAGAAGGAAAACTTCCAGACTCTTTCTTTGAAGCCAGCATTACTTTAATCCACAAACCACACAAAGACCCCATCAAAAAAGAGGATTTTGGACCAACATCCCTGATGAATATGGATGCCAAGATTCTTAACAAGATCCTTTCTAATGGTCTCCTACAGTACATTAAAATGATTATCCTCCAAGACCAGGTGAGATTTATCCCTGGGATTCAAGTGTGATTCAACATTTGGAAATCAATCAATGTGATAGAACAAATCAATAAAAAAAGAGAGAAGAACCACATGGTACTCTCAATAGATTAAAGCTCTTCAAAATACAGGGATAAGAGGAAACATTCCTCAACCTTATAAAATTTATCTATGAAAAACCCACAGCGAATATCATTTTCAAAACTGGAAGCCTTCCCATTGAGATCAGGGGCAATATGAGAATGCCCTCTCTCACCAGTATTGTTCCACATAGTGTTAGAAGTCCTAGCAATGGAAATCAGACAAAAAAAGAAATAAAAGGTATCCAAATTGGAAAAGAAGTATTCAAACTCTCTTTGCAGATGACATAGTACTTTATATGGAAAACCCAAAAGACTCCACCCCCAAACTATTAGAATTCATAAAGCAATTCAGTAATATGGCAGGATACAAAATCAATGCACAGAAAACAGTTGTGTTCTTATACACTAACAATGAAAATATAGAAAGGGAAATTAGAGAATTGATTCCATTTATTATAGCAAATAGTAAATCAACCTAACCAAAGAAGTTAAGGATCTGTAATTGAGGAACTACAGAACACTCATGAATGAAATTGAAGAAGACACAAAAAGATGGAAAGGCATTAAATGCTCTTGGATTGGAAGAATAGACATTGTTAAAATGTCTATACTGCCCAGAGCAATCTATACTTTCAAAGCCATCACGATCAAAATTCCACCAACATTTTTCAAAGTGCAGGAAAAAAGCAATCCTAAAATTTGTACAGAACCATAAAAGACTCCAAATTGCTAAGGAAATGTTGAAAATGTGGGGCCATCTCATTGCCTGATTTCAAGTTTTATTACAAAGCTGTGATCACCAAGACAGCATGGTACTGGCACAAATACAGACACATAGTCCAATGGAACTGTGTAGAGAGTCCAGATATGGCCCCACAACTCTGTGATCAAATAATCATCAACAAAGCAGGAAAAAAGACAGTGTCTTCAATAAATGGTGCTATGAAAATTGGACAGCTATGTATAGAAGAATGAAACTCGACCAATCGCTTACACCATACACAAAGAAACTCGAAATGGATGAAAGATCTCAACATGAGGCAGGATTCTATCAAAATTATAGAGGAGTTTAAATTTATTTTATTTTTTCAGGGTTCCAAGATTCATTGTTTATGCCCCACACCCAGTGCTCCATGCAATACGTGCCCTCAGTACCCACCACCAGGGTCTCCCATCTCCCCACCCCCTTCTTCAAAAAAATCATCTAGAAAAGTATTTTTTCTTTTGTAGTCAGTGTCCAATACTTTAATCAAAGTAGTAGATAATAGAGAACTGATTGCATTTATAGACCATTCTAAGCTTGTTAAGAAGGAGAGACAAGGTTAGAATAAAAATGGAATAGATAAGTTGAAGGGTGGACAGAAATAAAATAAGTACACCTGAATGCAAGGTTGAAAGCACCATGCTGCTCAAGTATAAGAGGTGGATTTATCATTATAAAAGATTTGTAGATGGAAAAGCACATGAAATGTATGGAACACCAATAGAATGTTACTAAACAATCTAGTAGTATTGAACTGACAAGCTACAGTAGTGTTTATGTAGCCAGCCATCCAGCTATCCAAGTCATCCTATCATTTTTTTAGTGTCTACTGTAGACAGCTTTCAAAGGGTATACAAATAAAATGATATAAATCAAACTTTTAGAAAGGTTAAGGAGCAGCTGTATTTTTTCAGGCATGTTTATTTATCCATATATTAATTTTCTTGGTGATTTTCTGGAGACATATTATTCAAAGTGGAAATAACTTCATTCTCTGGAAGCACAGAAAATAAAACTTATGTGTAATCTCCCCCCAAAAAATTCTAGAGGAGAACATAGGCTCCTTTGGAAAACAGTGTGGAGATTCCTTAAAAAATTAAAAATTGAGCTACCATATGACCCCACAATTTCACTACTGGATATTTACCCTAAAGATACAGAGGTAGTGAAAAGAAGGGCCACCCACACTCCAATGTTAATAGCAGCAATGGCCACAATCGCCAAAATGTGGAAAGAGCCAAGGGGGCCTTCAAAAGATGAATGGATAAAGAGTATATGGTCCAGATATACAATGGAATATTATGCCTCCATCGGAGAGGATGAATACCCAACTTTTTAGCAACATGGATGGGACTGGAGGAGATTATGCTGAGTAAAATAAACCAAGTAGAGAAATTCAAGTATCATATGGTTTCACTTACTTGACCAGCAGAAGAAATAACATGGAGAACATTAGGAGATAGAAAAGAAATGTGAAAAGGGCTAAATCAGAGAGGGAGATGAAGCATGAGATGCTTTGGACTCTGAGGAAGAAACTGAGGGTTTTTGAAGGGAGGGGGGATGGGAGATGGGTAAGCCTGCTGGTGGGTATTGAGGGCATGAATCGCATGGAGCACTGGGTGTGGTGCATAAACAATGAATCTTGGAACACTGAAAAAATAAAAAAATATTATTAAAAAGTAAAGGGAATTGATAAGGAGTATAAAATAGAAAAATAAAGAAAAGAAAAAAAGAAAACAAAGTATCTCTTTATATTACAATTGAACTGAAAGAGGAAAGAATTATAACACATGATGCTAGATCAAATGAGGTTATATTAGCCACAGAACAAGTAAAAATAAATGAAAAAATATATACAGATATTCAGCAAAAAGTAGGACCCCATTAGGAGCACCAACATATGTATACTGGTAAGAGATAAATCTAAAAAGAATAAAACATATCTAAAGAAATAATAGCCTTTGTGTGTGGTATAAGAGAATGGTCTAGTTTCATTCTTCTATATGTAGCTGTCCAATTTTCCCAGCACCATTTATTGAAGAGACTGTCTTTTTTCCACTGGATATTTTTTCCTGCTTTGTCGAAGATGATTTGACCATAGATTTGTGGGTCCACATCTGGACTCTCTACTCTGTTCCATTGGTCTACTTCTCTGTTTTTGTGCCAGTACCATGCTGTTTTGGTAATCACAGCTTTGTTGTTTTTTTTTTTTGTTTTTTGGTTTTTTTTGGTTTTATTTTTATTTTTATTTTTTTAAATTTATTATTATTATTTTTTATTGTTACTAAATTTTTTTTCCAGTGTTTCAAGATTCATTCCCCATTCCGCACACCCAGTGCTCCACACTTTAGGTGTCCCCAGTACCCACCACCAGGCCCTCCCATCCCTCCACCCCCCTCCCTCCAAGTCCCTCAGTTTGTTTCTGTGTTCAAAATCTCTGTTGTTTCGTTTCCCTCCCTAGATTACCCTAGTTCCCATTTGCTTTCCTTCTGCCACTGTCCTCCAGTTTGCCCCTCCTGCACCGCAAGTAAGTGAGACCATGCGATACTTGACTTTCTCTTCTTGGCTTATTTCACTCAGCATAATCTCTTCCAGTCCAGTCCATGTTGCTACAAAAGTTGGGTATTCATCCTTTCTGACGGAGGCATAGTACTCCATTGTATATATGTACCACATCTTCTTTATCCATTCATCTGTTGATGGGCACCTTGGCT
>PITA01033539.1:0-12637 GCA_004023965.1 Spilogale gracilis | reverse complement strand
TAAGATCCAGTTAAGTTGGGAAAACTGGGAAACTTAACATGGCCGCCATTGTCAACTTCCCGAGTCACAGCAACGACTGGTTGTTTTTGCTTTAACGGGAAGGGAAGGGAGAAAAATTAATCCACCCTCCACATTCCAGCAATAGTGATCTTTCTAAAATACTAATTCTATTATGCCTATACCCTGCACAAAACCCCACTGCTTATGGTATAAAGATCAAAAGACTCACCCTAGCCTCCCATATCTTGCAATACTCATCTCCCTTTCTAGGCTCATCTCTTGCCCCTCACCTGGTAAACTCTGCCACCTGAACTTAGAGTTGACAAAGTTCATCAGCCTCCCTCTTACTTCTTGGTTTTTAAGCATGACAGTCTTTCTGCTTAGAATACCCTTTCCCAAAAATAAAGAAAGAAAGAAAGAAAGAAAGAAAGAAAGAAAGAAAGAAAGAAAGAATAAAAGAAAGAACAAAAGAAAGAACAAAAGAAAGAAAGAAAGACCTTTTCCCTATTCCTCAGGTGCTAATCCTTATTTGCCCTTCAGGACAGTTTTAACTCCAGATTTTTCAGAAGTACTTGGCACCTAACACACTATTTTAAAATCTTCTTCTATCTTTGATGCTCGACTGTAAATTCCTTGAGAACAGGGACTGTGTCTTAGACATGGGTGATTACGTCTATTGTAATATACTTCATAATACATTACACAGAATTTCTCCCCTCCAGATTATTTATCCTCTCTGGAAATATGTTGTATGAGGAGGTCTTGTCTTCCCATTCAGAAAAACATCCATGAGAGCTTATCTGGCCCATTCACAACACATAGCCATTTGGGAGCACACAGTAGTCATTCCATAAATATCCACTTCATTAACTGTATCTGCAAAGCCTAACCCAGGGTGTAGCAGGTACTCAGGATTCAATGAATCTAAGGTATCACTGATGGTGAGATGCATTGCTATTTTATATACCATTAAGAAACCAGGTAAAGCCTCCAAAATTATGACATAATGCTTATTGAAACTATGACATTATGCTTTCTTACTACTTAGACATCTTTCTAGTTGGTCTAAGAGAACTGCTTAATCATAGATATTTATCATGTCATTCTTACACATACATAAAAAGGAAAACATAAGCAAAATTACTTGGTTCCATTTTCTAAACTTTTTCATATTCAGAGTCTAACTCTGCCACATCACATTTTTAATTCAGAAAGGTCAGCATCCATGATGTTTCCCACAATATTAGTTGCGTCAACCTGAGTGTTGGTTGTACCATTTTATTTTATTTTATTTTATTTGTTGGCAGAGAGAGAGAGAGAGCAGAGAGAACACGGACAAGTGGGGGAGTGGGAGAGGGAGAAGCAGACTTCCTGATAAGCAGGGACCCCAATGCGGGGCTTGATCCCGGGACCCTGGGACCACTACCGGATCCAAAGGCAGCAGCTTAACCGACTGAGCCACTGAGGTGCCTTGCTGTTGTATCATTTCCTTAAAAGAGCGCTCCACTAGTATCTCTTGGGTTTTCTTCCAAGCCATTAACACCCACCATTTTGCAGGTTTGGGGGCTAGTGCCTTGTTGATCAGGTGTTAGATTTCAAATGACCACAATTCATGTGCCTTCCTCAAATGGTCCTGGAAGGGCCTGTTTTAAAATCCAAGCCGCCATCCTGTTTACTCATAAAAACAGCTCCAGGTGTTATGGATAAATGGCCCCTGGAAGACAAAGGCGAGCCAGGTTGGGGGAGATACCCAATCAGTAACCCCCTTAACCTCCCATCCTGGGAGTGACCTGGGAGGTATTTGGATGCAAACTAAGGGTGGGCACCGGATACCAGTGCTTGGGCTCAGATGGGAGGCCATGGAAGTGCAAATTAACTCAGGCAAGCCACGTGAGTGGGTCAGCTCCCGTGCAGACCTGACCCTAGTCAACTTGTGATTTGGGGGAATGCCCTATAAAAGCTGGCCTGAGAAGTTGGGTGGGGTCCTTTTACACGGGAAAGTGACCCTGGCTAGCCAATAAAAATTCTGATGCTTGGCTCAAAATAAAGCTTTGCTTAGCCTTCGCTTTTCTATCAGCCTTGTTCCTTTGACCACAGACCCTCTTAGTCCTTAAAAGTCAGTTGATAGAAACAAAGAAGCGCTCAATTATCCAACCATTCCACAGGGAATGATAGACACATATATGCCATGTTTGCTCGGGACCACAATCAATGCCAAAACCTACCACAATTTTAGAGTTAATAAAATGTGAATAAATGTCTCACTTAGAATTGATACAATATAAAAGTCTATGCTTAGAAGGTACTGGAGTGAGACTAACAGAGAAGCCTTCAGAAAAATAGTTCTAGGAAGTTAATCCCCAAGGTATAAATAATTTCATATACAGTTTCTACTTTCATTGACTAAACATACACCGTGTACCAACCCTAACGCTTGGTTCTTTTATATACGGTATCTCATTTAACAATATGTACATCATTTCCAGGTGTTATAGTCAGCTCCCAGAGTGAAATGTAGATCCACTTTATTTATCTCACTGTCAGAATTCTCCATTCACCCAGAAATTACTCATATCAAATATCACAATCAAATTGATTTTTATAAATTGCATAATCAGAAAATATCTTCACAAATCATCAAGTAAATCATTAGTTTTAATCGTCAAAGATATTCTATAATAATTCCTGAACACTGATCATTGATATTAGGCTTATTTTTTAATTAAAATATTTAATTAACTTGAAGGTTCTATATGGTTTTGAAAATCAACTGTTGGGTGCCTGGGAGCCTCAGAGGGTTAAGCCTCTGCCTTTGACTCAGGTCTGATCTCAGGGTCCTGGGATCGAGTCTCACGTCGGGCTCTCTGCTCAGCGGGGAGCCTGCTTCCTCCTCTTTCTCTGCCTGCTTCTCTGCCTATTTGTGATCTCTCTCGTGTCAAATAAGTAAATAAAATCTTAAGTATATATATATTAAAAAAGAAAATCAACTGTTAAATCGAAATTCAAAGACAAATTGAAATTCAAAGATGGAACAAATAGCTAGAAAAGTTATTTCTAGCCTTGGCTTTGAAAAAGTCTGGAATGTTGCAAATAATTTCAAGAGGTATCTTAAAATTGTCAGATCAATTATTGAAACAAAATCAAATTTTATTGTCTTGGACTTAAAAATACAGGGATACTAGGGTAGGAATTGGAAGACCGGGTGTTATACTCCAAAGGCAGAGAATTACGCAGTTGAGTAAAACCTCTACCCACATGAATTTAAAAGCAAATCTCCTAAAACCAGAAGAGGTGTACTTGTGTATATGTTTCACCAAAAATAATTGATTAATAGATCAGTGTTATTCAAAACTCATCTGACAATGAATCTTTGAGCAGAGAGATTGTCCCATTATCTGCTAATCTCCTCTTCCTTCTAACCACAGAGACTTGGCCCCACCAAACTACCCAGAGACAGCGCTGACCTATGTGCAGTCAAGGCATCCCGCTCCCATCATTCTCCAGCATTATTTGAAATTTGGGTGGTTGACATCTGAGGAAGGAGTGGGGAAAAGCTCCATGGCAGGCCTGACAGTATGGAGGCTAATTTCCAAAGGGCAGAGTAATAAAATGTCATTCACTCTCACAAGCCCCTGTGGTTTTCAAAGCAAGAGCCAGTGTGTTTTCTGCTACAATCTTAGAAGGGCAATTAGAAGGGGGGGAAGGGGTGGAGGTCTGAAACCTCGCCAATGTGTAAATGTACCGCTGCAAAGATCAGTCTTTAGCTCAGTTTCCTGGTCGCTGGGGATCATGTGCATGGTGGTCAGGAGCTCTGTGGCCATTGGTGAGGGTGCTGCTTTGGGGTTTTGTTTGTTTGTTTGTTTGTTTTTAATATTATAGTGGGCAGCTCTCAATCTGAGAGCCAGGCTAATTTACATAGGAACACAAAGGCCTGCATTTTGCAATTAGTTCCCTGTTGAAATGGAAATAACCTTGCTAATTACCTGAGCAGGACTTTCTGACTGGAGTTGGAGATTAGAGGGATTTATTCACCTGCGGAAAGGCCAAGGAGAGAGAAGCCCCCTCATTCAGAGAAGGAAATAATCTACAAAAGCAAAGGGAAAAAAGGGAAGGGTGAGAGTGAGCCCCTCTGCAGGAGAGAGCCCCAGGGTTGCTGGCCTGCTTTTGTCCCAGTTTACCTCCCAGCAGGCCCAGGGGGCACAGGTGCCTAGAGAACACAATACTTTTAGGGACCCACGAAAACGTTTTTATTTCTTTATAAATCAATAGGAGGAAAAAAATGAACTTTTAGGTTGAGGAACATATTGCAACATATAATATTAATATATCTGTCTCTGTTGCAAAATTTAAAATATAATTTTAAATTTCTTCACAGGGAGAGGGTCTTAGTTCACAAAACTCATAGTGGGGTCCTGCCTGTTGTGTTAGGTTAGTTAAATGATATGAAATTGCTGATGACCAACAGTCTTAGATGCACAAAAACGGGGAGTGACTAGTCAATGTGTAAAAAATTTCAGTTTCAAGAGACGAATATGTTCTAGAGATCTTTTGTACAATCTAGTGCCTGAAGATAGCAATCCTGTATTGTACACTTTAAAAATCCATTAGGACAGGCGCCTGGGTGGCTCAGTTGGTCAAACATCTGCCTTTGGCTCTGGTCATGATCCTGGGGGTCCTCTCTGCTCAGTGGGGAGCCTGCTTCTCCCTCTCCCTCTGGAGCCTGCTATGCTTGCTCTCTCTGTGTCAAATAAATACATAAAATCTTAAAAAAAAAATCCATGAGGAGGGGCGCCTGGGTGGCTCAGTCAGTTAAGCATCTGGCTTCGATTCAGGTCATGATCCCAGGGTCCTGGGGATGAGCCCCACATCGGCTCCCTGCTCAACAGGGAGCCTGCTTCTTCCTCTCCCTTTGCCTGCCAATCCCCGTGCTTGTGCTCTCTCTCTCTCTCTCTGTCAAATAAATAAATATCATCTTTAAAAAATCCATTAGGAGGGTATATCTCATGTTAAGTATTCTTACCATAGTAAAATTACAAAATAGTTTTGACCAAAAACCTATATCTTAGAGGATCCTTTGTTAGTGTGTAGAAAAATCTCAACTCCAGCCAGGCAGGCAGGGAAAGTAGAGAAGGCAATTCTTTCTTTCCATCTCTCCTTCCTTTTTCTCTAGTCACCTTCCTCCTCTCACCTCCTTCCCCTTTCTCTTCTCTCACCCTCTTTTTTTCTTACCTCTCTCCCACTCTCTCTCCGAAACTTCTAGGACTTTTTCTAATCCTCGGGCCCACAATGGACCTTGGACTGTCCCAGGCACTCACCCTGCTCCTTCCATCCCTCAACGCCATCTCCATTGTCTTCCTCTAGGAAAGCCAGATAAACTCAGATCAGGGATACACTGAAGCTCTCTACAGGTTGGAGCAGGAGGCAAGACCCAGAGACAGACCCGTTCCTAAAGCTCTCTTGTTCTTCCTATACGCTTCCTCCATTTTCGTCCCTGGGATATTTATCTGGTGAGGAGGGGGAAGGGGAGGAGGAAAACAGATTCTATACATTTGTTTATCCTCTACAACATCTCCCATCATTCGGTACAAAAATTTTGATGTTAGAAGCTGAGAATTTCCTTTTTTTTTTCCTTCTGATTTCATCACTGACTCCTCCTTAAGAAAACGGATTTTTTCACCAAGAAGATAAGGTAAGTAGGTAAAGAAGGAAGGACTATGGCATACAGCATATCAGCTCTCGCTTCATCTGTCACCCACCACACATAAAACTCATTAGGACCGGGGCGCCTGGGTGGCTCAGTCGGTTAAGCGACTGCCTTCGGCTCAGGTCATGATCCCGGAGACCTGGGATCGAGTCCCACATCGGGCTCCCTGCTCGGTGGGGAGCCTGCTTCTCCCTCTCTCACTCCCCCTGCTTGTGTTCCCCCTCTAGCTGTGTTTCTCTGTGTCAAATAAATAAAATCTTTAAAAAAAAAAAACTCATTAGGACCAAATCACAGCATTGGCTGTCTTGGGGGATGAGGCAGTGTGTTATCAATACAAACATCAAAAAAACATAGGGTCCTACCTTCAAAGAGCTAGAGTTTGGTGGATAAAAGCCACAAATATAAATGATACATGAAAATAAACATCGATGAAGAGGAAAGAAGTACTACGTGGGGATTAATAGAGAAGTTAACTAGAATCCAGGTTCCCCTTGGTAATGAAATGAGCTTTAAATCTATGCCGTGATCATTGTGTATGATGATTCATTACACGCTCTGGTCTGTGGCCTATTGAGATGGCTGAGTGTCTTCTGTTAAAAACCCAGCACAGAGATGTGGTTAAACATTTGAGGTTAGAGAAGTCCTGCAGGTTCTGGAGAAAGAGGATACCTATAATCCAGGTGGTAAAAGAAAGAAATGACTGAACTCTCATCCTGTAGAACTCTGAAAGGAGAAACAGGAGACTCTATGGATTTGGTTCAAGGCCTTCATTTTTCTGAAAATGCTGGGTGATTGACTTTCAGAAATTCTAAGAGAAGAAAATGGAGAGAGCCATTATCTGGCTCCTATTTCAAGAACAAGAAGAGCAAAATGGTTACCTTCTTAAAATACAGCCACGTCATTAGCAGAACGAGGATTACAGAGGAGAAAGCATGAGTCCACTTTGTGCCAGTTTTAGTTTGGGCTTAAATGGTGAGGTTGGAAACAGAGGTGGAGCTGGGGAGTGGTAAAGCATTAAATAACCAACCATGACTAATCTCTGAGTTTAGCTTGAATGAATTCACTCTGCAAACATGGGTGTGATCAAAACATAGCTTTTGCAAGGGCGGAATGGGAAGCATGTCACAACATATAAGGACAAATCCAGTCTTTGTCTACAAGGTCATAAGCAGCTGTGTCTGTGCGGTAACGTTTGGTATGGTTGAGTGACCGGAATGGTCGCTGCAGGTGATTGCAACTTTGATGAAAGTGGACAAAAGGTAAGCATTTTACTAATTGTGTTTTAAAAGTGAATGTATATAGTCAAAGAGTTTGTTGTTGTTGTCATTTTTAATTCAAAGTACATGTTATGACAGAATATAGGTCCCTTTTAAGACAGACCTGGATTCATATTCTAGTTCTGTATTGAGCTGGCTACACGAGGCACAATTACTTTATCTTAAAATAAAGCCCCTTCGAGCCCTAGAGTGCTATTACACCATTTGGTTATTGTGAAGAGCTGAAAAGCACTTTCCTCTGAGAAGGTGGGAGAGCATCTGAGAAAAAAAGTAAGACACCATTAAATCCACCTCCCATTGCAGGCTAGAAAGAAAAGTAATGAATGAAGTAGGCATTCTGTGAGTTTGTTTTCTACTCCCTCTGTATCCACTAATCCCAGCTTTCAAAAAAAAATAAGTGAATATATTAAATATAAAAAAAAAAATCTGCCAGGTAGGGGTTAGCCATAGGACATTCAAACTTAGTACTTTCCCACTGAGCCCACACACCAAAGGGGGCATAGAGGTGGGAGTTTTGACACGTGTGTGTGGTATTCTGAAAATGGGTAATGTATTTATTACGAGACTGAACTATATAAATGAGCTGTTAGATAGAGTTTGGTCTAGGCCAGGGTTTCTCCACCTCAGGGATTTTAAAATTCTGGAGTAGGTAACTCTTGGTTGCAAGGGGCTGTGATGTGCCCTACAGGATGGTTAGCAGCATTGCCAGTAGCAAACTCCTCCCCCTCCCAGTTATCATCCCCCAAACGCCTCCGGCTACCGCCAAACATCCTCCGTGGGACGGAATCACCCTCAGTTACAAATCACTGGTCTGGACAAAAGGATGCAGTGGATTCTGACATTTCCTTTGATACATCTCTTGCCACTACCTTCCCTGCTGCCTATCCCAGGCCTTTTTTTTATTCATCCATCCAACATGTATTTATTAAACAACATCTACGTGGCAGGCACTATACTAAGAGATGAAGATAGAGCAGTGGACAAGAAGGAATGGTCCCAACTGTCATGCAGTTTACAGTTTTGTTAGCGAGACAAGGTGAAGAAAATAATCATAAAAGAATATGCACAAAATGTACAAAAGTCAGTATTTTATAAGCTGCAAAGAAGAAGACATACAATAATATAAACAAAACAGAAGTTCAGGGAACCTGCATAGATATGGACAGCCCTGCCTCCCTTGTTAGTGTTATGCTCAGTTTTATACGGAATGGTTTAGAAAGGCATAAATCCACAAAGGAATGGTAGTGGAAAAGGAGTAGAACAATAAAAATTATGAAAGGCAAAATTTAGATGGATGAGGTGAACTTAATGAATTAGAGGAAACTGAAATAAGACTCAAAACAAACATAGTGTCATGATTCTTAGGAACCCTGAGGTCAGAGAGGAAAATCTAAAGCTTCTACAGAAGAAAAAGAAAAAACCAAACAGAGCACACACAAGGATATGTGAATTAGAATGTCACCAGACTTCTCACTGGCAGCACTTACTAGCTGGAGGAAAATAGAGTGGGGTGCCTGAGTGGTTCAGGTGGTTGGGCATCTGCCTTCAGCTCAGACCATGATCCCAGGATACAGAGATAGAGTCCTGCATCGGACTCCCTGCTCAGCAGGGAGTGTGCTTCTCCCTCTCCCTCTGCCCGCCCCCCTACTACTGCTCTTTCACTTGCTCACTCTCTCAAATAAATAAAGGAAATCTTGTTTGAAAAAGAAAAGAAAAGATAATAGAGCAATATCTTTGATGTTCTAAAGGAAAACCCTTCCAACCAAGCATTCTGTACTCAGCCAAACTGCTAAATGACTAAAAAATAGAATGAAGACATTTCAAGTCATTCTCTCAAATTATTTCCCATATGTTCTAGTTTTATATTGCTATGACAAATGACCTTAGGGGCTTAAAGCAACTATACGTCACGTTTCTAAGAATTTGACCAGAGCACAGGGAGACAGATCATCTCTGCCCTTTGGGGTCTGATATCTCCGATGAAATGACTGGAATATCTGGCATCTGGCCCCATCAATTTTCTCTTCCTACATAGTCTTTCAACATGTTTGGTATGAGTTTGCTCACAGAAGATTTGCTGGACTTCTTACAGAGTTCCAAACAGCAAAACAGAAGCTGTCAGTTCTCTTAAAGACCAGAACTTGAACTGTCATATTCTATTGGACAAAGAAGTCAGAGACCAGTCCAGATTCAAGGAGAAGCGGAGAAACAACACAACAATAACAATAACAACAACGACAACAACAACCTCTCTCAATGCACTAAACCAGCTCTTAAATAGACCAAGAGGTGTTGTGTAGCCAGTATTTTTGGGATTAAGTTGAAGAGTAAGGATCTGCATGGAAAGATAAAAGGATCTACCTTTATACTTGATAAAGAGAAACCAAATGGATGAAACTTGTGTGACAGACTGATTTGATTTTAATTGAAATGACAGGGAAGAGACATGAGATGAAATGCTTTTAAGAAATCACTCTGCACTCCTGGGAAGAGAATGACTTGTGTGGGACAAGCGTGGAAGCAGGAAAACCAGATGGAGGCTTACTTGGACTAAGAGAGTAAAGGTAGAGAATAAGAGAAATGGGCAGATTCGCAGTTGATTTTGGAAGGTTAGCTGAATTGATTCACTGGTGGATTTGAAAAATTGAATAAAAGAAAAGAAAGAATCAAGGATGATTTCTAGGTTTTTAGCTTGAACATCTATGTGGACACTGATGTCATTCACTGAAACGGGAAAGAAAGGAAAAGATTTGGGAAGGGCATCAAAACTTCTGGCTTGAAATAATTATACGTTATCAAATTTCATATCAAGGAGGAGGCTGGCTGTGTAGACATGGAGGTCAGTGGAGCTGATGAAATACGTTTGGAAATCATCATCTGGAGGGCTTGCAAAACCATGAAAATGGTGAACACTGCCTAGAAGGGGGGCCAAGATAGAAGAGAATAAAAAAGCTAAGACCAAGGCTTTAGAATGTTCAAAAATCTAGGATTTGAGCAAAGAAAGAACATCCAAAAGGAGGAAGACAAAGGCTGTCAACGGTGAAGAAAAAAAACACTATGTGTTCTCCACATGGTGTCAGGGAAGCTAAGCGTGATTTTAAGAACAAGAGAATGGTTTATATACTGATTGGTCAGTAAAATGATAGCATAAGGAACGCTGGCTCTTGTATTTGGCTAGCAGGGATCACCATAAATCTTCTTCTTCTTCTTCTTCTTTTTTTTTTTAAGATTTTATTTATTTGACAGAGAGAAACACAGCCAGAGAGGGAACACAAGCGGGGGAGTGAGAGAGGGAGAAGCAGGCTTCCCGCTCAGCGGGGGACTCAATGCCGGGTCTCCGGGATCATGACCTGAGCCGAACGCAGCCGCTTAACCAACTGAGCCACCCAGGTGCCCCAAATCTTCTTTTTTAAATTAATTTATTTATTTTTGGATCAGCATAAATCTTGGTGACAATGGAAACCATAGTAGGGCAGGTCAAGGAAGAATGGAATGTAAGGAGTTAGAAAAAATAGGGTTTGAAGCAGTGAGCAGAGATAGGATAAGGAGCCAGAGTACCCTTAGGGGGAAAAAAAAGACCCAGTAACGCTTACTCTTTTCCTAAGCAATCTAGAATTAGGAAAATATATACAGCAAAGTGATGAGTGATGGATGACGTGATCCAAAAGCTATTTAGGAGAAGCAAGATAAAAGCAGCAGCTAGCCCTGGTGCTAAGATAGAAGGTAAGTGTGATGGTACTTCGGGAATGGGCAGAAGAAAGCTGAATGAGTACTGATCTAACCAACCTGGATTTACCTAGCACCCTCATAAACAGTGTGGGTGTGAAGCTAAAATATCTGGTTGCTAAGAACCATAACACGAAGGGATTAGCTAGATGCTGGCCATAAATTCTCTTGTGAAGGGGCATAAACCAAGAAAAAAATCATTTTCCCTTGAAAAATTTCTGTGAATGAGAAAGACTTGTCTCTATCCCCTTAGTCCTGGTCATGTCAGGACTTAGGCTTCTGTCCTGGTCTGAACTTAACTTTAAGAAATAGCCAGAGAGAACCAACAGAAGCATTAGCAATTCCAAGGCTCTCTGCTCCCACCAGCCCAGCAGTAATTAACAAAGCCAAAGTCATTAGCTTCACCTTGAGATTGCTTAGCCTAAGCAAGGGTTTTGGTCCTTAGAGACTTGGCCACTTGGGATGGGAACCTTCTTCTTCTTTTATTTTTTAATATTTTATTTATTTGAGAGAGTGAGAGAGAGGGTGCAAAAGTGCTGGGGATGGGAAGGAAAGGCAGAGGGAGAAGGAAAGAAAGAGGCAAACTCTGTTGAGTGTGGAAGTCTATGAGGGGAGGGGCCGATCCCAGGACTCCAAGATCATGACCTGAGCCAAAGTCAGACACTTAACTGACTGAGCCACCCAGGTGCCCCTGGGAAACTTCTTCATTCAACTTGGGAGCAAATCAGCTTATTCTTGAAAAGTACTATCACTGGGCCACTTGGGGGAGAAGGAACTTATTTAAGCTTTTCTGTTTACAGGCAGTCCCCAAGACCAACAGCCCTCCACCTATCAACAGCACATATAGAACGAATAGGGACCTACTCCTCAAGTTACTCATATGAACTCAGGGATATGTGATAAAGAAGCAGAGGATAGGGCTGTGGAGTGATATGTGCTGTCCTTCAGACTTTGTTATTTCTGATGTGTTATTTGAACATAAAGAGTGCAAGATGATTTGGCAATTACACGTGGTATATTATGGCTTGTTCGCTTTCCCTTTTTCCCTGATCTATTTCCAATCTCTGAACAGCATCATCTAAAATGAGGCTCTGTTCCCACCCAATTTCAAGTCAAATGCATTTTTGCAATAATTATAGAAAGGGATCCATTTGAACATGATCACTGGCACCTACTCAAGGCTCACTGAATATTGATCTTTGGAAGTTAAATGGGTGAAACATTGTATAGTACACAGGCCACGAGCACTAACGGAGTCAGAGTTGGTTAGTTGATATCACAACAGATGTCTTATATCGTGCTTTTCCCCCTAACATCTGTTTTGAGGTACAATCTATGTGTCATACAACTCACCCATTCAAAATGTACAATTCAGTGATTTTGGGGAACTATATAGAGTTGCATAATCATGACCACAATCCAGTATTAAATTATCTTCCTCACCCTGTAACAATCCCTCATACCATTTGCAATCATATCCATTTCAACCCAAGGCCAGGCAACTGTCTTTATAGATTTGTCTTTTTAGGACACTTCATACAAATGGGACCCTAAGACACAGTCTTTTGCATTGGGCTTATTTCGTGTACCACAGCGCTTCTGAGGTTCATCCATGTTCTCAAAAGTTCCTTTTTATTACTAAATAGCATTCCATTGTATGGACATACCACCTTTGTTTATCCCTTCACCCAGTTCACGGACATCCGATATGGCTTTTAAAAATTCTTTCTTGAGTGTGTTTGTGTTCAAATGTGTCATAAAATTACCTTGCACATGGACTGTTTCCTCCACGCCTAAATAAAGGTAGTTATAGGCACTTCCTCTGGGAGACCACCGGCATCTCAGGCTGCGCTAATGGTTTAATGTCGGCTGTCCAACATGCTATGAGATAGACTGTAGATAGATAAGTGAGCAATGATGCCATTCTACT
>PITA01033538.1:0-12725 GCA_004023965.1 Spilogale gracilis | reverse complement strand
ACAAGCCCTGGGAATATAGTCATCTTTTTTCTGATTTCTAATACAAATTTTCTTATTCTTTCTTTACAGGCCACGTTTCCAAGACTCGCCAAATTCTTGGAGTGATTTATAGAGCATTTAGAAATAAAGATTCTCAAGTTTTGCCTCAAACCTAATTGCATGGTAATCTGTGTGGGTGGGGCTTGGATATTTTTGTTTTAAGATACGGAAATCACTCTTCCAGGCTGTGTTGTATTTTTTTTTTTTTAAGTACAAAAAGCAAACCAAAATCTCTACCTCGCAAAAATGTATAATGTGAAGTACATAGCCGATCACAGTGCCGAGAATACAGTGGACTTCCCCCAAAGAGCTGACCCACAGAGTCATGGTTGGGCGAAACTTTACTAACCATGTAGATTCCTCTCCTAGGCAACTCCTCACGCTCCTTCCTAAAGGCGAAGATGGTCTCTTGAGCAGAATGGCATATTTTTATATCAGCTCAGATGAGCTCTGAAAGAAGAAAAACAAGGCAGGAACTGGGCATCCCACTAAAGGGTAAGGCACTGCACCTTCTCTCTTGCTGGCAAACCCACTTGTGGATTAAGACTCCCAACTTTTTTCACCTTTACTTTCCAGGCAGTAAAAGCAATTCGCCAACATTTAACCACAGACCAAACCTGAAAAAAGTTAGCTCTGAACCAACCACGTGCTGGAGTTGCAGATTATCCTTGAAATTAACCTGTTCTGAGTCCTCTCGAAGGCCAATTTTTACGGAGCTGACCTGCCACTGTGCGGCAATGGCGCCACCTACAGAACAATGTGAGAAAAAATGACAGATGCCTCAGAGATGGAGGTCAGATTTGGTGGAAAGAATAGAAAAATACAATTTTTTTAAAAAAACTGTAGCATTTTACAATGTACTTACTATACACAGTGGGCAAGTTTTGGCTATCTTTATTTTTAAAGGACTGTTCTACATTTTTTCATTATCAACAGACTGTTATTTAAACATGTGAAAAAGAAGGACACTTGGCTCAGTCAGTTAAGAATCTGCCTTAGGCTCAGGTCATGACCCCAGAGTCCTGGGATGGAGTCCCTCATCAGGCTCCTTGTTTTTGTGGAGAATCTGCTCCCACTGCCTATTGCTCTCCCTGCTTGTGCTTTTTCTCTCTCTCTGTCTTTCTCTCCCCCCTCTCTAGCAAGTAAATAAAAATAAATTTTTAAAGAAAATAAAAATGTGAAAAGGGAAGACATTTAAAAAAAGAAAAATAATAAATTTGGAATGAACAAATCACAGTCCACATAGTATGTGAGTCATGACAAAAAAGTGGGGATCTTAAAGACAACAATTGCAGGGATTATCTCTTGATTCTTTATCGTTCGGATTATATTAGAGAAAATGGCTTTTAGTCAGGTCAGTTACACTTTATGAGAGTAATTCCTGCGAACTCAGTCTAGAACTTGCTCTTCCACCGCTCCAAAAATATTAGGAGTCACCTGCTATTTAACCTCTTTTGACATAAATTAACTAAAGAGTATTCTGTTGTCTTCAACCAAACCCCAACTCTATATGATGACATAGGAGTGAAATAGTTCAGTGACAGAAGAAAGTTGAGGGGGTCTCTGTTGCAGCTGTCACAGAAAACCAGGTGCTCCCATTACTGGCTTTTCCTACAGAGGCAGCATGAACAGCAGAAGTAGGACCAAAGTTTCTAATATAGTAACTGACCTCTCTGGAAATCTGAAATATTTAAATATATGCCATATGACAATTATTTTCAATGGGATAAACTGAGATGTCACTCAGTAAGAAAACATGAAACATAGTTTATAATAAAGCCATCAATGGTGTCAGTAGAAAAAAATTCTAAAATTACTTTCATTTTTTTGAGCTCAATGCTTATGATTTATGTACTTTCTCTCCCCTTCTCTCTTTTTCTCTTTCTATATAAATATACATATATATATTATTCTCCTGCAAAATATTTATATTAGAAAGAGAATTGCTAAGGGATTTCATTCAATTAAATTTGGACACAGGTGGATGAAGTTAAATAAGACACTTTCTATGAAAAGAATGTGTAATGAATGCAGATTAGGTATTCTGGTAGACTGAAGACAGCAAGAAAAAGGCATACGACTGTGTTCTGGGAATCTCAATACAGAGTATTGTTTTTCATATCCAAGAGTCTCCTCTTTTGCACCATAATACAAATGGATTTAAGTCAAAAGCGAATACATTATTGAAAATTACTTTTCATTCAGGATTCTCACTTGGCTATTTTTCCCACTGATCTGAGTGAAGATTATGTGGTTTTTTTTAATTATGACCCTCTCATAGCATATAATTTGTTTCTCCTTATGACTTTAAGAATTATTTGTTGCTGTATAGTATTATAGTTTCACATATTTTAAGTGTGAATTCTTTCAAATACTTGGAAAACATAAGTACTTTTTATCTCAAAAATATATAATGATGTTGTAGAGAGGAAACTTTAATTCAAAGAACAAAATTATTAATTCCAGCAGCTATACAAACATGAGTTATGTGAAGAAGAGTACAATAGAAAGTTTCTAAAAGTTTATAAAAGCTAAAAGGAGCAAAAACACATTTAAAAAGATATCACTGGAGACAGATATTGTATTTAAAGAGAAAATTACTCTTATATTTCTAAGTGGCTTAAGTTATAAATAAATTATAATAAAAGCATTAGGAGACCTACGTGTGTCCCCAACAGTATCACCTCGAAAATTGATAAAACTAGTATGGGCAAAACTCTGGCTCCTACTGGTAAAGATAATCACAGAAACAGTTGGCTTTTCTATGACGGTGAATGCAGAAGTCCCGGGGCTGGGTTCCTCATTCTCCAGTGTTAAACAGCAGATCATAGGTTGTCCATTCTCACAGAATGGATAGTGGCAGAAACTGTGTGGTCTGGAAGCCAGCTTTTCCCAGTTCCCTACCTGTCAATGTTGGGTAATTTAAAAAAAAAAAAAAAAAAGGCTTGATTTATTTAAATACAGTCAGTATTGAACCCTAATAGATGCAGGATGACAGAACAATAAAAGATTAATCAGAGAAGCTATGAATGATTTTAAAGTTTTAAGGAAGAATTGTGGCCTACTTTCAGAAAATTTAGGATAAAATCAAGAACCATGTGTTTTCTCATTTTAGTGGACTATTGCCTAATTCTGGGAAACTGAAGAAAATATTACTGTGTTTAGTTCTACATGTGTATGCAGTAGAATGGAAGGGGATATTATTGTGACTTTACAGACATAGAAAAGATCATAGAGAATACTATAATTATACACCAAAAATTTTAGTAACTTAGATGAAATTTAAAAATTCTAAGACCTAGGGCACCTGGGTGGCTCAGTCAGTTAAGCATCCGACTGTTTATTTCAGCTCAGGTCATAATCTCAATGTGGTGAGATTGAGCCCCATGTCAGGCTCTGCACTGAGCATGGAGCCTACTTAAGATTCTCTCTTTCCTTCTTCCTATGCACCTCCCCCCCAGACTTGTGCTCTCTTTCTCTCTCTTTGTTAAAAAAAGAGTTCCTAGAAAGACACCAACTACTGAAATTGATTCAAGAAAAAAATTAAAATTTGAATAAACCAATAATCAATTAAAAGACTAAATTAGTGATTTAAAAAAAACCCACACAAAAAAAAGTGCCCAGGCCCAGATGGCATTTTGGGTGAATTTTACTAAATGTTTAAAGAGAGTAACATACTCAAAAACTCTTCCAAAACCAAAACAAAACAGAAAAATGAGAACAAGTTGCCAATGCATTATATGAAGCCAGGATGACCTTAACACCAAAACCAGATAAAATAATCACAAGAAAAAAAATCATACACTAATATCCATTATGAACATAGATGCAAAAATCTTCAACAAAATACTAACAAACCAATTTAGTGACATATAAGAATTATGTATCTATGATCTGTTATCCCAGGTGTGGAATGTTTATTCAAAATACAAAAATTAATAAATACAATAACTCATGTTAATGGAATAAAGGACAAAAACCACATGAACATCTCAGTAGATATTACATGATAAAAGGGAACTCAACCAACCTGATAAAGGGCATTTATGAAAATCCCACAACTAATATCATACTTATGGAGAAATACTGGTAACTATCCTACAAATCAGGAACAAGACAGAATATCCGTTCCTACTATTTCTATTTAACATTGTTCTAGAGGTTCCAGTCAGAGCATGAGGGGAAAAAAAAAAATGAAAGGCATCCACATTGGAAAGGAAAAAGTAAAATTACTTCTATTCACAGAAAACATGACATATATAGAAAAGCTTATGAATCCACAATAAAAATAATCAGAGTGAATAAATAAGTTCAACAAGATTGTTCAGTAAATGGCCAATATACAAAAATCTGTTGTAGTTCTATGCAGCAGCAATAAGCAATGAGAAAAGGAAATTTTTTTAAATTTCATTTATAAGTATATCAAAAAGAATAAACACTTAGGAATAAATTTAGTAAAAGTACAAGACTTGTACACAAAAACTATAAAACAATTGTTGAAATAAATTTAAAATACAAAGACATCCATGTTCATGGACTGAAAGATTTAATATTGTTGAGGTTGCAATACTTCACAAACTGATATATGGATTCAGTGTAATCTCCAGCAAAATTTGAACTGCTTTTTTTTTGCAAAAATTTAAAAAAATCTTAAAATTTATATGCGAATGCAAGGGAACCAGAATACTCGAAACAATCTTGAAAAGAAAGTACACAGTAGGAGTGCTCATGCTTCCAGATGTTAAAATTTATTATAAAGTTACATCAATTAAGAGAGTGTGGTACTGACATAAAAATTGACATATACATCAGTACAATAGAATTGAAGGCCCAGAAATAAATATGAACATTCTTGGTCAGTTGGTTTTTGACAAAGTTGTTAAAATGATTCAATGAAGGAATGAATAGTCTTTCAATAAATGGACTGGAACAATTGGATTCCACAAGGAAAAGAATGAATTTGGACTTCTACTTCAAAATAGAAAATGAAAGTTTCATTTTGTTACCTTGGAGTAATCATGTTTTTTCAGATATGACATGAAACACAAGCCACTGAAGAAAATATAGGTCAATTGGACTTCATCAAAATTTAAATTTTTCCTATATGAAAGAACACTTAGGAAAGTAAAAGATAATCCACAAAATAAGTGAGACTATTTGCAAAGCATATATCTACTAAGGAGGTATTTCAAATATATAAAAAACTCCTTCAAATCAACAATAAAAACCTAAAGAACCCGATTAAAAAATTGACAAAGGATTTGAATCTTCATTTCTTTAAATATTATATACAAATGGACAATAAGCGCATGAAAAGACACACATTATCAGTGAAAAGCATATTGAAACCACAATGAAGTATCACTTCACACTCACTGGGACATTAACAATAAAAAAAATTGGAGAATAACAGTTTGGTGAGATTGTGGAGAAATCTGAATCCTTGAACATTGCTGTTGGATAGAAAAAATGTGTAATTACTGTGAAAAACAGTTTGACAGTTCCTCAAAAGTTAAACGTAGAGTTACCTTATGACCCAGCAGTTCTACCCTAGGTATATACTCAGCAGAATTGAAAATATATGATCAAACAAAAATTCATACATGAATGTTTATAGCAGCATTATTCATAATAGGCAAAAGGCAGAAAAAAGTGTTCATCAACTGATGAATTGAAAAGAAGTGATCTATCTATTCAATGGAATATTATTCATCCATAAAAAGCATAAAAAGGAACGGGCTACTGTTACATATGACGACATAATAAACATAACAATAGTCCCTCCTTGTCTGCAGTTTTGCTTTCCATGGTTTCAGTTACCTGGGGTCAACAGTGGTCTAGCAGCAGATGATCCTCCTTCTGAAGGTCAACAGTAGTCTAACACATCACAATGCCTATGTCATTTACCTGACTTCATCTCATGTTATCATCCCACATGACCACAAGAAGTATGAGTACAGTATAATAAGATGTTTTGAGAGAGAGAGACCACATTCACATAACTGTTATTCCAGTATATTGTTATAATCGTTCTATCTTGTTTTTATTATTGTTGTTAAGAAAAGGCTGAATGGGGTGCCTGAGTGGCTCAGTCATTCAGGTCATGATCCCAGAGTCCTGGAATTGAGCCCTGCATCAGGCTCCCTGCTCAGTGGGAAGTCTGCTTCTCCCTCTCCCACTTCCCCTGCTTATGTTCCCTCTCTAGCTGTGTTTCTCTCTGTCAAATAAATAAATAAAATCTTAAAAAAAAAAGAATAGGCTGAGTAGGCAAATAGATGTCAGAATAGGGAAACCCACAGAGACAGAAAGTAGATTGGTGGTTTCCAGAAGCTAGGAAAGGACATAGTGGAGAGTGACTGCTAAGAAATACAAGGTTTTGATTTGGTGTAATGAAAATATTCTGAAATTAGACAGTAGTGATGTTTGTACAACTTTGTGAATATACTAGAAGCTATTGAATTCCATGCTTTTAAATGGAAAATTTTATGCTATGTGAAATGCATTGCAAAAAAAATCTAAGTGTCTTAAAAACAAAGGCAGGCTTTTTTTTGACTAAGCATTAAAAAAAGATTTTTTTTACTGTTATGAAAATGAACAAAATCTAACTCTCTACATGCCTCATTAGACAGTTTCTTTCCCTTCTCAGCCAGGAAGAAGTTGTGTATGTCAAGTATTTCAGTTCCCAGAAATAATATCTTGGAATAAGTGAGTTCTCAAAATAATCTCAGAGGTAGGATGAACAAGCAAGGAAACCACTATCAATGGAAGTGTTTTCATAGGCATCACAGTGTTGGTGCATTTACATAAATGTTTTCTTAAGCCTTTAACAATAGCATGATATATTATTTTATTACTTATATTTATTTATGTATTATATAAGTATATAATTATTTATGTATATTTATTTATTACATTTGTTTTAACCACAGAGAATACAAGAAAATCTACACAGTAAGATGTAAGGAGGAAAGACTTGGTCTAAGAAGTCCCAGCTGAAAGAGTGTCAGTCTTAATCTGAAGATCAAACAATCATGCATAAAACATAAGAAGATATTTTTTATTTCAGAAAAATCTTGAAGAGAATAATACAAAAATAATGGAAATTCCTAGAAGATAAACACACGCACGCATGCGCGCGCGCGCGCACACACACACACACACACACACACACACACCACATCCAGAGAAATGTTCAGGGCAGAGAAGTTCAATATCCCACAAATCAGCTCTGGCTAAAAAGTATTATATTACTTTAAAAAAATATGTCTGATCATTTAAGGCCTTTTTCCTTTCAATTTATAGTCAGTTCTATCAGGGCTTATTCCTGATTCCTATTTACTGCCATCTCCAGCATACTCTTCCTCTTCTGATTCCAAACCAACTGATTTCTCTGTAGTAAGTGTATTGTTCTCTTCAACTTGCCCATCCTACCTGAAATTTTTATCCTTTTCTTATACCAGCATAGGTTATAAGCTCCCAGAGTTAACATTTATTTTGTGTTGCATGCCTAGCATTTTAACTACTACAGGCACTTAATAAATACATACTAAATTAATGAGTATATATAAAGGACAACTTCACTCTTTTGGTAAAGTGATACAAATTCCAACATGAAACACAACTGTAATTTAAATCTACTTTCATTCTAATACCAAATATAAATGACTTTATCTATTTACTATACCTCCCATTGTATTTTTTCCAAATGTGTGGCAATAAAGATTGATAACATGAGAAAATCAGTACTTCAGTTTTAGTGGGCAAAATACGAATATTTACTTTTGTTTTAGGTCTTGAGTTTTACACACTCAACAATCTGTAAAAGTAAGGTAATCATATAAAAACCCAAAAGAGCTATTGGGGATAAAAAAAAATTGCTTGAGTTACTCCTATTTAATTTATTCATTTACCTAAAGTCTTTTATTTTTATTATGAAGCCCAATGCTCTCTTCTTTTTTACCAAAAGAAAGCTTATAGTATGCCTCTTTTGTTTTCATTTAATGATGTATCTACTTTTTTTGTTAGTTTGTTTGTTTTAGAAAATCATGTTCCTGGAAAACCTTAGTTCTAATTGAGTAGTTATTTAAATTGAATCTATGCAATAAGGTGCACATTTCTGTAACAATAAAATATAAATAAATTTAATATTTGCTAATGGAATAACCAGTGATTCAATGTTTAAACTAGTTTTCTGCCAACCTAATGAAATAGGAGCTCTGTAGTTAGAGTTAAATTTATTAATTTTAATTTTATTTTATCTAAAGCAAATAAATTAATATGGTATTCTTTAGCTGCTTCTCTCCACTCAGTATATAGTAACTTCTTGGATGTGATTCAGCCATAATGCTTAGCTTATCCCACTTGGGACACAGGTACATATGTACTGATGAAAAACCAGTTAAGGATAAGTATGTCATCTATAATCATGGAAACAAAACTTTTGTCAGTTCTTGGGCAATCTTAAGAGCTAACATTTCTCCTACAGAATGTTGAAAGCCTCAGTGATATTCTAGTCACAGAGGACCTCAGCAAGGTAAGAGCCTCAAAAGAGAAAACACCCTCTTCCTTTTCCACCCAGGGATGTGATGAGGAAGAGGTGGCATCCTGAAGCTCAGCCACATGAAATTCTCAGACAGCAATAATATCAGACAACCCAAAATCTCACCTACTCATAGAATTCTGCCCTACCGGTGTTTTCTGTGTCACATTGCACACTCTCCACCTCCTCTTGTTACCTCCCCTATTATCTGGATCTGATGACAGAGGGAGCAACTTTCATATCTACTCAAAGAAAATCAGTTCTTTTGCACCTTACTATCTGTTTTCTTCTGCTTTCTTCTTATTATTTTTCTGTTATTAAAAATAGAAAAATGGTTATATTTTTAAGAAAATACCTCTTATCTTAGTGTTCTTTTTGTGTTCACCTTCTCTGCTGATCTGTCTCCCAAACAACCCCAATGTCTCTTTGGCACAATTAGAAAATTTTATAAGACCATGCTGCTTTGATTGACTACTAACTTGTGAAATCTAACTTTAATCTGGCCCACCTGTGCACTCAGAAACACTTTCAATCATCCCTTATTGACACTTTCCCCATAGTTGGCTGTTCTGGGTCATTTCCATACAATCTAACCCTCCAGGCACTAGTCCCTACTCACAGTAGATGTCTTTGCTTTAAAACAAATCTTATTAGATTTTTGATAGGATTCTCTCTCACCACTTCCAGGAATCTTTCTTTTCACTATTTCCCTTATCTAGAACATTTTTTTTCCCTCCAGACTATGCTAACCTCACAACTTGCTTAAATATTCCAAATTTCAGCTTTTGTTGTCGTATTGTTTCCTTGACTACTCCAGAACCTTCTCTAAATTTCCAAAGTAATATTTAAATCTCTTCCTTGACACATTTTTTGCTGTCTAACATTGTCTTTTCATGTGCATATTCTGTCTTCTTGTGTTACAATAAACATCAAGGCAGAAATCACAACATAACTCCTATGACAGTGTCTCAGAGTTCACACTTAAATAAGGCTCATCTTAAAGCATAAACAATTATTTTACAAGCATAAGTATGTAAGCTTTTGCACATTTTATAAATTCTTTTTTATCATGTTCTCAAAAGTTTTGAGGCTAATTAGTCAAGTTATGTGTGTCTGCTTGTTTTCAAAATGATCAGTTAGTTTTATTCAAAGCCTGTTCTATGGACCAATAACTAATGAGTAGAGCTAACTATCTTGTAAATGCAGTTTGGGCATGTAGAGGTCACTCAATAAATATATATTGGACAGATAGATAAAGAGAATAAAAATGTGATGACTTCATCCTCATTGGAAAAAGGAATTCAGTTGACATTGGTATACAATGGCCAAGGTTATCTGAGGAGGAGAGGAGTAAACAAGGATGGGATAGTCTAAATTAGGGTGCTAGAAACTCTGCCCCTCGAAGGACATCCTCTCTTTCCATAAATTTACAAAGAGGGCAGCACGTGGATGCAACCCCTCTTCAAGCCTCCTGCATATTACTAGCCAAGATCTCTAACACTTTAAGAGGGAATAAGAACACAGAGAGTAAATTAAGGAAACATCTGAAAAACACAGCTATTAAAGATGAAGGTAGAATAAACAATCTATGTAGTCCTGCAAAATAAATAGAATGAGGAGATCGAGAATTTAAAATAAACATAACAGGGGCACCTGGGTGGCTCAGTCAGTTGAGCATCTGACTCTTGATTTCAGCTCAGGTCATGATCTCAGGGTCATGAGAGTAAGTTCCACATCAGGCTTTGTGCTCAGTGCTCAGCACTGAGTCTGCTTGAGGTTCTCTCTCTCTCTTTCTCCCTCTGCCCCTCCCCCTGCTCACACACATTCTCTCTCTCTCTCTAAAACAAATAAGTAAGTAAATCTTAAAAAATAAAACACAATAAATATTTTTCAAGATGTTACAGAGCTCACCTATACTTCGATTACATTTTTTTTAATCTTAAGAAAATTCTAGTAATATGAAAAAGGAACTGACAGTTACAATGAAAAATCAAGTGAATATGCTCAGTATGAAAAATAAAATTTGAAATAGGGGCACCTGGGTGGCTCAGTTGGCTAAGCGACTGCCTTCGGCTCAGGTCATGATCCCGGAGACCTGGAATCGAGTCCGACATCTGGCTCCCTGCTCAGTGGGAAGCCTGCTTCTCCCTCTCTCAATCCCCCTTGCTTGTGTTCCCTCTCTGGCTGTGTTTCTCTCTGTCAAATAAATAAAATCTTTAAAAAAAATTTTTGAAATAAAAATATAAGACAGGCTCAAAAGGCAGATAGAGAAAATGAAAAAATTATTGAGCAAGAATATCAAATTAAGAAACTTTTCCTAGAAGACATCAAGGGAATTTAAAGAACTGAAAAAAAATCGTGAATGAAAAATTGAGTGAGGAGGAGGGGGCAAGATGGAGAGAAGTAGGAGACCCTGTTTCAAACAGTCCCCTGAAGTGAGCTAATTATCTACCAGAACACTCTGAACACCCATGAAATCAGCCTGAGATGTAAGACTACATACTTCCAGATATCTACAGGGCCAGAAAGAGCATCAGTAGAGAAGTAAAGTGAAGTGGGAGTGCACAGACTGATTTCAGAAGAGAAACAGAAGGGGGAGGGAGCCACCAGAAGCGACCCAGTGGCAAGTAATACCCCAATATGAAAGTGCCCTGTGCTTGGGGACCAGCATCAACTTGGAGTCTGGTTAAAAGCACTCAAAAACAAAGAGTCTTAAGGGGCAACTGGTGGAATCTGGCAGCCACAGGCAGGAACCTAAACTTGTGTTCCTGGGATGGCCATAGCTGGTACCCGCCAGTGCCTGAGTGAGCCCATCGGGGACTCCTTGAGCCCACGGCTTTCTGCTTCTAGCACCACTGCTGGGGCTGGGTGCACTCCCAACAGCACCGGCAGCCTCTTGACCTGCAGCCTTCCACACCATGGGTGGGACCGCCGGTCAGAGGGCACCCAGCATGGGTGTGAGCTCCAGACTACGGTTCAGCAATGGCAGGCTCACCCCAGACAATATCATTCTCAGTTTCTGTGGCATGGGGGTACAGAGACAAGATGTGGCCTCGGGCGACCCCTGTGACAGTGACTGGGGGTGCGTGCCACCTGTGAGAGGTGATGATGTGCAGGGGAGTTTTCAGAGGGGGAGTCTCTGTTCTGAATCATCCAGAGGGGAGCAGACTGACCCTTCTCTCTAAGACAGAGGTCTGGGTGCGGGCAGCTTACTTTGCTCTGACTCTCCAAAAAAACACAAAAAGCCATAAATGAACAAAAACTTCCAGAGGACAAAAGCCTGAAAAAACAGATTCCAAAGAGCCCAGCCCCTTAATAGAGGGCAGGGCAACTCAGTGGAAATCAGATTGCCAGGAAAACAATGCAGCAGACTCCTCCCCCAGAAGGCAAGTCAAAAGAACAAGAGGACAACCACCAAAGAGTCTTCATAAAACTGTAAAACCCAACATTGAAGGAAAAAAGAATATATTAAGCTCCTGATACTGCCCCCAAACCTGTATATTTTAAAGGTACAGCTTTTCTTTTCATTTTTAAAATTTATTTTATTTTTTCAGTGTTCCAAGATTCATTGTTTATGCCCCACACCCAGTGCTCCATGCAATATGTGCCCTGAGTACCCACCACCAGGCTCTCCCATCCCCCCACCCTCTCTTCTCCAAGACTCTCAGTTTGATTCTGAGTCCAAAGTCTCTCATGTTTTGCATCCTTCCCCGAATTGCCCTACTTCCTATTTCCTTCCCTTCGCCTACTGTCCTCTATATTTCCCCTTATGCACCACAAGTAAGTGAAACCATGTGATACTTGACTTTCTCTACTTGGCTTATTTCACTCAGCATAATCTCTTCCAATCCAGTCCATGTTGCTACAAAAGTTGGATATTCATCCTTTCTGATGGAGGCATAGTATTCCATTATTTATATGTACCACATCTTCTTTATCCATTCATCTGTTGATGGGCACCTTGGCTCTTTCCACAGTTTGGCGATTGTGGCCATTGCTACTATGAACATTGGGGTACATATGGCTTTTCTTTTCACTACATCTGTATCTTTGGGGTAAATACCCAGTAGTGCAATTGCAGGGTCTTAGGGTAGCTCTATTTTTAATTTTTTAAGGAATCTCCACACTGTTTTCCAAAGCGGCTGCA
>PITA01033537.1:0-12639 GCA_004023965.1 Spilogale gracilis | reverse complement strand
TCCAGACCCTCCAATTTGTTTCTACCTTTTTGCCGATGTTCTTTGTCTCTCGTGGCGGTCCAGAAGTGGGAAATATCACATTTCAGGCTGGTTTCATGGGTGTTCACGGTGGTCTTGTAGTGGTTTTTTTGTTGGAATTCAGCTCTCTTCAGGGAACTCCCTGAAATGCGGTCACCTGGCCTTCCGCCATCTTGTCCCTTCTCCCTCTGTTTTGTTTTCTATCTCCTTAGTGCCTAGCACAGAGTCGGCACCTAATGAATATTAATGAATAAATAGGTAGATTGGCAGCCAGATAATAGCCACCATGCAGATGTCCTGTGGAAATCAAAGGATTCAGAAAGCCTCCCAAGAAAATGATGAATTCTGTTTAATCCATGTGCATTGACGAACATGAAAAGAAAGTCAAGAGCAAATGAAGAAATAAGGACGGTTTACTATTCCATGAACATTGACTTCTTTTGTAACAATTAGAAAGCTGATCAGCCCTTCGGGCTATATAATTGCATATAACAAATAATTTTACTCCTTTGAAAAGTATGAAACTCCAGATTGCACGACATCTAAATGCTTTGCCAAAGGAAGAAACTAAACTCCAAGGCAATCCCAAACCTGTCACCTTTATGAGTTCTGCAGAGCCTGCTTACTCGGTATGTCCTTTTAGGACTCTGCAGATGGGGAGCGCCTGGGTGGCTCAGTTGGTTAAGTGACTGCCTTTGGCTCAGGTCATGATCCCAGAGACCAGGGATCAAGCCCCACATCAGGCTCCCTGCTCGGCGGGAGGCCTGCTTCTCCCTCTCTCACTCCCCCTGCTTGTGTTCCCTCTCTTGCTGTGTTTCTCTCTGTCAAATAAATAAATAAATAAAATTTTGGGAAAAAAAAAAAAGGTGGGAGGTAGCATTGCCACTCCATACTTCACATAGTTGAACAACCTCACCGATTGCTGGTCAGAGGCTAGGAATGGTAAAGGCACTCCCCCAAAAAAGAGGAAATGTGGATTCTCACTTCAACCAAGACAGGCAGTTTCTAACCAAACCATACTGTTGGGAGAGAGTTTACAAACAATATTCAACGCTTGTATTAACATGGAAAAGGACTGGAGGAGATTATGCTCAGTGAAATAAGTCAAGCAGAGAAAATCAATTATCATATGGTTTCACTTACTTGTGGATCATAAGGAATAACATGGAGGACATTAGTAGAAGGAAAGTAAAAGTGAATTGAGAGAAATCAGAGGGAGAGATGAACCATGAGCGACCATGAACTCTGAGAAACAAACTGGGGGATTTAGAGAGGAAGGAGGTCAGAGGATGGATGGTGGGTATTAAGGAGGTGGTGGGTATTAAGGAGGTGATGATGGGTATTAAGGAGGGCACTTATTGCATGGAGTACTGGGTGTGGTACATAAATAATGAATCTTGGAATACCGAAAAAAAATTCATTTCCAGTCCAGATCTGAGCCCCAACACCATCATGGATGAGTTATGGACTCATAGAACTTTAGTCCCAAAGGGAGCATCAGGCATAATCTAGCCAAGGTTCTTCATTGTGGATATTTGGGAGATAAGGCTCAGCACAGTAATGTGGCTAATATGGTAATACAGCTTCAGTGTATCTGGCCCAATGTGGTAAATACAGCTTCAGAGACAGGCCTCATATCTCTCAACTACCAAGGCAGTGGTATAGCCAGATCTTTCCTGAGCGCTTCATGACCACTGTCAAAGTTGTCCTTTTGGCCTTCAAAGAGGATAAATATCTGGGCAATTTGATGATGAAATACTTTAGTGGAGAAGAGGTAAATGTTAATAAAATGGAAAATGTAGACTTACGTAAGGTTAACATCTGATTCAGAGAATTTCCTTCATTTCAGCTGCAGGGTTAACAATTATCTAATTAATATGGGCATTGAAAATCTTCAATGAATCAGGAAAAAATATCCGGTGGAAAAAAGACAGTCTCTTCAATAAATGGTGCTGGGAAAATTAGACAGCTACATAGAGAAGAATAAAACTCGACCATTCTCTTACACCACACACAAAGATAAACTCAAAATGGATGAAAGAGCTCAATGTGAGCCAGGAATCTATCAGAATCCTAGAGGAGAACATAGGCAATTCCTCTCTGACATTGGCCACAGCAACTTCTTTCAAGAAACGTCTCCAAAGGCAAAGGAAACAAAAGCAAAAATGAACTTCTGGGACTTCATCAAAATAAAAAGCTTCTGCATAAGAAAGGAAACAGTCAACAAAACAAAAAGGCAACCCACAGAATATGAGAAGATATTCATAAATGACACTACAGTCAAAGGGCTGATATCCAAAATCTATAAAGAACTCCTCAAACTCAACAATCAAAATAAAGATGATAACATCAAAAAATGCACAGGAGACATGAAGAGGCACTTCTCCATAGAAGACATACAAATGGCTAACAAACACATGAAAAAATGTACGTCATCATTAATTATCAGGGAAATTCAAATCAAAACCACACTGAGATACCACCTTACACCAGTCAGAATGGCCAAAATTAACAGGACAGGAAATAACAAGTGTTGGAGAGGCTGCGGAGAAAGGGGAACCCTCTTACACTGTTGGTGGGAATGCAAGTTAGTGCAGCTGCTTTGGAAAACAGTGTGGAGATTCCATAAAAAATTAAAAATAGAGCTACCATATGACCCTGCAATTGCACTACTGGGTATTTACCCCAAAGATACAGATGTAGTGAAAAGAAGGGCCATATGTACTCCAATGTTCATAGCAGCAATGGCCACAATCGCCAAACTGTGGAAAGAGCCAAGGTGCCCTTCAAAAGACGAATGGATAAAGAAGATATGGTCCTTATATAAAATGGAATATTACACCTCCATCAGAAAGGATGAATACGTAACTTTTGTAGCAACAGGGACAGGACTAAAGGAGATTATGTTGAGTGAAATAAGCCAAGCAGAGAAAGTCAAGTATCATATGGTTTCACTTACTTGTGGAACATAAGGAGTAACATGGAGGACAGTAGAAGGAAAGGAAATGTGAACTGGGGTAAATCAGGGAGGGAGATGAAACATGAGACACTTTGGACTCAGAAACAAACTGAGGGTTTTGGAAGGGAGAGGGATTGGGGCATGGGTGAGCCTGGTGGTGGATATTGAGGGCACGTATTGCATGGAGCACTGGGTGTGGGACATAAACAATGAATCTTGGAACACTGAAAAAATAAAATAAAGTAAAAATATTTTTTAAAAAATAAATGAGCATTGGAAAACATAATCTGGACCAATGCGCAATCCTATAAAGAGATGTAAAAACAGAGTTGAGTATCAGGAAAACTGTAAAGTGAGAATGTGACATCTCTGGTGTCCCAAATCAGGATCTCCTTTTATCTACCTGCCTCTATTTATCTCTCCTTGCTCTGTTTTTATCAAATCCTGGTCTCTGACTCCTCACTCATACTAAAGTATAAGTTATCAACAGCAAAGTGGGCACTTACAGAGGGATTCAGGGTCAAAGGGATGAAGTTGTATTTTATTATTATTATTATTGAAGTATAAGTAACATACAGTGTTATATTGGTTTCAGGTGATTCAATAATTCTATACATTTCTCAGTGTTCATCAAGATAACTGTACTCTTAATTCCATTTATCTATTTCATCTATCCTTCAATTCAACTCTCCTCTGGCAACCACCAGTTTGTTCTCTTGTATTTAAGAGTCTGTGGGTTTGTTTTTTTGCTTTTTTTTTTTGTCTCTTTGTTTGTTCATGTGCTTTGTTTCTTAAATTTTACATGTGAGAGAAATCATGGCATTTGTCTTTCTTTCTTTTTACTTATTTATTTTATTTTATTTTTTCAGTGTTCCAAGATTCATTGTTTATGTCCCACACCCAGTGCTCCATGCAATAATTGCCCTCAGTACCCACCACCAGGCTCTCCCATACCCCCACCCCTCCCTCCAAGACTCTCAGTTTGTTTCTGTGTCCAAAGTCTCTGTTGTTTCGTTTCTCTCCCTGGATTGCCCTACTTCCCATTTACTTTCCTTCTCCCACTGTCCTCCAGGTTACCCCTCATGCACCGCAAGTAAGTGAAACCATGTGATACTTGACTTTCTTACTTGGCTTATTTCACAGCATTTGTCTTTCTCTGAATGACGTATTTCACTTAGCCTAATACTCTCTAGTCCATCCATGTTGTTGTAAATGGCAAGACTTCATCCTTTTTATGGCTGAGAAATATTCTTCTGTGGTGTGTGTGTGTGTGTGTGTGTGTGTGTGTGTGTGCATGTTCACTGCACATGTATGCATGGAAATCTCACATCTTCTTTATCCATTTATCTATGGATGGACAACTGGGTTTCTTCTATATCTTGGTTATTATAAATAATGCTGCAATAAACATGGGGTGTGTATATCTTTTCAAATTGGTGTATTTATTTTCTTTCAGTAAGTGGAACTACTGAACTACTGGGTCATACAGCAATTCTATATTTTTTGAGGAACCTGTAAATTGTTTTCTAGTGAACTGCACCAATATGCAATCCCACCAACAATGCACAAGTGTTCCCTTTTCTCCTCATCCTCACCACTTGTTACTTTTTTTGTTTTTTATTTTAGCCATTATGCCAGGTGTAAAGTGATAGCTTATTGTGGTTTTCATTTTCATTTCCCAGATGATTAGTAATGTTGAGCATCTTTTCATGTGTCTGTCGGCCATGTACATGCCTTCTTTGGAAAAACATCAATTCATGTCCCCTGACCATTTAAAAAAAATATTTTATTTACTTATTTGAGAGACAGACAGACAGAGAGAGCACGAGTCTGATGTGGAACTCAATCTCAGGGCCTTGGGATCATGGCCTGAGCTGAAGACAGATGCTTAACAGACTGAGCCACCTAGGCACTGCTTCCCCTGCCCTTTTTTAATTGGACTATTTTGTTTTTTGGTGCTGAGTTGTATAAATTCTTTATATATTTTGGATATTAATTTACTCATCTATGAATCCATTTTATCCATTTTGAATTTGTGTGTATGGTGTAAGTGGTCTAGTTTCATTCTTTTGCATGTAGTTGTCCAGTTTTCCTGGCACCATTTGTGAGAGAAACTGCCTTTAGCCCATTGGTAAATTCTTGCCTCTTTTGTTGTAAACTAATTGACTATGTAAGTATGGATTTATTTCTAGACTCTCTATTCTGTTCCATTGACTTATGTGTCTATTTTTGTGCCAGTACCATACTGTTTTGATTACTACCGCTTTGCAGCATATCTTGAAATCTGGGATTGCAATACCTCCAACTTTGTTCTTTTTTTCAAGATTGCTTTGGCTGCTCAGGATCTTTTGTAGTTCCATACAAATTTGAGGATTATTTGTTTTAGTTCTGTGAAAAAATGTTGTTGGTATTTTGATAGGGATTACATGAAATCTATAGATGGTTTTAGGTAGTATGGACATTTATCAAAATTGATTCTTCTGAAGCTGTGATTATTGACCTATCACACTGAGGACAATGAAGCCAGAGAGAGATGATGGAGTTAGAGATAAAGAACATTCCCCACAGCAAACAGTTATCCAGCCCAAACTATCAGTAGTGCTCTGGTTGAGTAACTCCTGCTCTGGGTTATAGCAAATTGCATAAATTCTGAGCATGAATCATCAGGTAAGCAACTGACAGTAATCCGCCATCTCCATAACTTTGCATCTCAGCCTTTCTCCAGAAAGGATGTGTACAACCCCCCTGCCTACAATACCCACAGCCTCTCATCAGCACCACTAGTATGGCAGCCTCTTGTGTTTGTACAGTGCCTGCTACATGTTTTCATCAAATATCTTTCATCCTCGAGATAATCCTAGGGTGGAGGCAGTATTATTAGTCATATTTCGTAGACTGGGAAAACCAGAGAGGAAGGCAATCTAGCAAAACCATTCAGAGAGAAAGAGGATGAGTCAGAATTGCCACCCAGATCTGTCCCCAACTCCAGAAACCAAGTTCTCCCTGCTACTTCACACTTCAGACAAGAGTGCTGGATCCAAAAGTTGGAGATTTTAAAGAAATGTTCAGGGGAAGAGCAATAGTACAAGTGCCACCCAATGTCATTTGTGGTCTTCACAAATGTCTTCTTCATTTGTGAAGACCACATGTCCGGAGGTTACATTTCAGGAACTAGACATTTCCACCTTGGGTAGGCTAGGTGTGGTAGGTAGAATAATGTTTCATCCAAGGATGTTGATGTGTTAATTCCCAGACCTCTGAATCTGTTACTTTAGATGGCAAAGGAGATTTTGCAGGTGTGATTGAGGACCTTGGCGAAAGACAGCCTCGATTACCCAGGTGGACTCAATATGATCACAAGCGTCCTTATAAGAAGGAAGCAGGAGGGTCAGAATCAGAGAAGATGTGATCACAGAAACAGAAGTCGTAGGCATATTGGTCAGGAGCCAAGGAATACAGGTGGCCCCTGAAAGCTCTCGAAGACAAGGAAACAAATTCTGTCTTAGATTCTCCATGAAGAATGCAATCTTGCAGAAACCTCGATTTTAGCACAGTGAAACCGATTTCAGACATCAGGCCTCTAGACTATAAAGATAGTAAATTTGTGTTGTTTTAAGCTAACAAGGTCGTGGTAATTTGTTATGGCACAATAGGAGAGTAATATATTAGGGTTGCCACAAGAATACCAGATACCCAGTTAATTTTGAATTTTAGAAAAATAACAAGAAATTTCTTTACTATAAATGTATCTCATGCAATATTTCTTTGTCCTGTACTTTGATTTGCTAAATCTGGGAACTCTGATCAACTCTGCTCCTCCCTCCCACCTGATCTCTGAGTCCCCACTATCCTTCTTCTTACACATCTGCTCAGTCACCATAGTATTGTTATAACTGCTACTCTGGGGTTAGTCTGTGACTCAACAGAGTAAAATTATTAAGACCTCAGACAAATAGCTCTGAGGCAAAGTTATTATTCTATATCATTGCCTATCAATTATTTATAGTTTATAATGCAATGCCATTTGTAATGGATAATATGTTTTCCTATTGTGTTGTAATATCATCCAACTCATCAGAACAATCATTGAGGAGATGGATTGGCCTGGTAGAAACAGCAGAGCCTTTTTTTTTTTTTTAAACAATCTGTGTGCATTTTTGGACCTGAAAATCATTGCTATTTTAGATAAAAGAAAACTCTCCTTTGAATTCAAAGAGGAAGATAAAATCCATCTTTTCTGGCAAATTGATTTCCTAAGAAACAGAATAGGAACTAGGATAGGGCAAATATGGTGCCTTGGGCACAAAGTTTAAGGAGGCCCTTACTTTTTAGATGCCAATCCTGCACTTGCACAACCTTGAGAGTAAGTGCTTTTTTTTTTTTTTTTAATCTGGCATCCTATGAGCCTCCCCTGCCTTTCTCTAGCCTGTCCCTGCTAAGAAATCTTACCCAGAGGCATCAACAGAAACCAGAACTGGTCTGACCTCTTCACACAGCCTATGGGAAACTGATGTCCAGAAAGATGTAGATAATCCAAGATTGACTTAGCTGAGTGACCACAATGGGCCATATCACCCCACGATTTTCTGCACCTGTCCCTTATTGGGCTATAGCCAGAAGGTGAAGTCTCTACCTCACCACTTTCTTTCTTTTTTTAAAGATTTTATTTATTTATTTATTTATTTATTTATTTATTTATTTATTTAGCAGAGAGAGAGAGAGAGAGACAGGGAGAGAGGGAACACAAACAGGGGAAATGGGAGAGGGAGAAGCAGGCTTCCTGCTGAGCAGGGGTCCAATAGGGGACTCAATCCCAGGATTCTGGGATCATGACCTGAGCCAAAGGCAGACGCTTAACAACTGAGCCACCCAGGTGCCCCATCTGTACCTCACTTCCTAGCTTCAGGAACAAGCCCCATCCTAACTGAATTAAGCAAATTAGCATAATTCCATATGTCTGGCCTCAGTGATCAGGCATTTAACTTGAGCCTAAGCCAGTCAACAGATGGTGTGTCCTTAGTCACATTGGTTAGTGCCAGCTCCAACATACATGCATGGGGCAGAGTGAAACCCATGCCACCCATGGATAGAGAAAAAGATTTCTCTTTCTTGGTGGTATAGAATACAAATGAAAAGGCTAGAACTATTGCAGCCACTTTATTACCATGAGGAAACCAGCACAAGAATAAAGCTGTCATATAGGGAAGAGAGAAGTAGGAGAATTGTAGAAAGAAGCCAGCATCTTTATCCTATCTAACCTGAAGGATCAGCTATCTCTGGACTGTGCTGTTATGTGCACAAAAGAATTCTGATTGGAATTTAATCCAGTTTAAGTTACAATATTCTGTTAATTTCAAGAGTTTCCTAAATGGACAATGACCTTAGACAAGCCAAACTCTATAGCAGAACTGTCCAAAAGAACTTTCTTCAATGATAGAAAAGAAATATTCTATATAAGTCTTAACTAAATGACCACTGAACACTTAAAATGTGGCTAATGTGGGGCACCTGGGTGGCTCAGTTGGTTGAGTGACTGCCTTCAGCTCAGGTCATGGTCCTGGAGACCCAGGATCGAGTCCCACATCGGGCTCCCTGCTCGGCAGGAGGTCTACGTCTCCTTCTCTCACTCCCTCTGCTTGTGTTCCCTCTTTAGCTGTGTTTCTCTCTGTCAAATAAATAAATAAATCTTTTTTTAAAAATGTGGCTAATGTGACTGAGGAGCTGGATTTTAAATTTTATTCATTTTCATTAATTTACATTTAAATCTCCACATGTGACTAGTAGCTATCATAAGGGACAGTGCAGCTCTAGAAGTTTTCTTTCCTTCATTTCAGTTGTTGCCTCCTCTAGAAAGCCTCTCCTGATCCTCTATTTCCTCCAGAGCTGAATTTGGCTTACCTCTTCTGTGATTCCATAGCAATTGGCCTGCCTTTATCATAGCGATTACCTCTCTTAGAATAATAATTTTTTTAGAATAATAATTTTTTATTGTGCCTACCTTCCTCATGTGCTTGAGACTTTTGAAGGCAAGTCTATCCCTATGCCATAATGCCTAGAAGAGGCATAAGAATTATAACTGTAGCTATTGTAACTGTTGTATTCTAACTGGAATTCCATGAGTTCATATGTGGTTCGGCTATGTATTGGACAGTGAAAGGCTTTGTAACTTGTAAGACTAGAAGGCAACATAAAAATGCTTGCTGTCTTTGTTACTCTGTTCCTAGTTGTAAACCTTGGTCCACCCTTCCATTTGCTGAGTACCAGTAGCTGCTCTTGACTCACTTTAGAAACCCTAAGTTTGCTCAGCTGTGTGATATCTGGCTGCTGGTTTCATGCCCACTCTCTTCTTCCTCCACTGCTGTCCTGACTTTCTAACTCACCAAGTGTCCTATTTCCCTAATCCTCTTTGGTCTGCCATCTGCAAACCAAAGGTAATGGAGGAGGTACTGAGTAGATAAAGCAGAGCTGGACTTTGGGCCACTACAACTACCAGGTCGTAGAATGTGGATCTGGTGAGCTGAAAAGCCTTTTTCTTGAGATATGCATCTTAATCTTGTGCCATTACAACCAGGAGATTCATCCGTTCATTTACTCCTTAACCAATGTCCACTGAGTTTATAAAAAGTGTCATGCATGTTACCAGCCGCTGGGTTCTATCATTGAAAAAGAGAAAATTGCTGTCATACTGAAGCTCACATTCTAACTGGGGAGACAGGCAAAAATAATAACACAACTAAATATACTTTAGATATAAATAGGTGCAGAGAAGAAGAAGAATAGAGCAAGATATAGAAATAGAGAATGATAAGAGACATTAATCTAAATCTCAATTTTGGGCCCCCAGGTAGCTCAGTCATTAAGTTTCTGCATTCAGTTCAGGTCATGATCCCGGAGTCCTGGGATCAAGCCCCACATCGGGCTCCCTCCTTGGCGGGAGGCCTGCTTCTCCCTCTCTCACTTTCCCTGCTTGAGTTTCCTCTCTAGCTGTGTTTCTCGCTGTCAAATAAATAAATAAAATCTTTAAAAAAAAAATTTATATTTCAATGGAGATCTTAATGGAATGAGAAAATAAGTCTTGAAAATATCAGGAGAGAGGGCTTCCTCGGCAAAGGAAGCAGTTAGTGCAAAGGTCCTGAGGTAGGCACATATTTGGTGTATTCAAGGAACCAGAAGAAAGCCAGTATGGTTGGAACAAAAGGAGGAGAGTAAGTAGATAGCGAAATCCAAGGAGTAGCAGAAGCCAGATCATGTGGGGCCTTGGTGGTTGTAGTGGGTAGAATAGTCTCCCCCCACCCAATTCAGGTCCCCTAGAGACCCTATGAAAGTGACATTATTTGAAATAGGATATTTTCAGATATAATCAAGTTCAGATGAAACCATACTGGGCTGGGGGACTGCTAAATCTGGTATGACTGGTATCATTATTATAAGAAAATGGAATTTGAACACAGAGACACAGGGAAGAAGGCCATATGAAGCCAAGGTGAGATTGGAGTGATACATCTACAAGTTGAAGAATAATAAGGATTGCCAGAAACCACCCAAAGCTAGGAAAAGCTTCCACTAGAGCTCTCAAAGAGAGCATGACACTTGGTTTCAGACTTCTACCCTCTAAAACTAAGAATGAATTTTTGTTGCTTGAAGCTATCCAGTTTATGATACTTTGTTAATGCAGCCCTAGAAAATTAACACAGGGGCTTTTGAGTTTTATTCTAGGTGTCCAGGGAGATCATCAGTAGAGCTGTAAGCAGGAACAACTTGGTTGCAATGTGGAGAATGAGCTTCAGCATTTCAGAGAAGAATCAAGCAGATTAGTTAAAACAGATTATTGCGGTGGTCCAGAAAATAATACTAATAATGACCACAAAGTCCAGGGTGGCGAATGTTGAGATTGTGGGACATTATTAGATTTGGGGTGAGATATACAAGAATCATTTGTTTTCCTTTGTCCTTTCTCTCACACCTTGATTCATTTGAGCTCTGCCCAAATCCCCCTGCCATTGTCAGATATTGTTTGAACCTTAGCAACAAATATCCTCTTGGTTTTCTCTAAGGGATAACATAAACTCACCCTCTGGGGGTTCCCAGTCCTTTCTATCAGAATAAAATTTCCTCCTGACTGAGCCCATTGTCAGAGCCTGAATCAGACAAACATTGGGATATTCATGTCAGTTTCTTCTCTCTCGGTCTGTTCCTCCCGTGAAAACTGAGAGATTGTGCATGATCATCTCTGGTGCCCTTTCCAATGTAACATCTTATAATTGTAGTCTAAGGTTTGGTGGAATATAAAGGCAAAGAGGAAAAGAAGGGGGAGGAGGAAAAGGAGGATGCAGAAGAGGAAGAGTAGGAAGCAAGAGGGAAACAGCAGAAACAACGTATATACGAGGGCAAGATAAAAACTCCTCCTCACAATATTAATCAATGAGGCTTTAGAAATTGGCCAAATGAAGTAATACCAGCATGTAAGCCCAAGGGTCAGTCCTCATCCCAGAGGAACATCTCCCTCCTCTGTCCCTGCAGATCCCCATCCCTCTCCAGCAGGGCAGGGTCAGGAGCCTGCTTCTACTCTTTTCCTGACTGACCTAAGCATCATCTAGTACTGGGATCCCATGGAGAGGATCTGTGTCCTAGTCTGTTTCTGCCTACTCTGCTCGAGACAGACTTGAAAGTAACCGCAAGTGTCCCCCAGGCTTCCGTGGGACTTCACGCATCTTAAGTCAGCCCAAGGCAGCCTGCTCGGCACGGATGTCCTTATTCCCGGGGCCCAGGCTGAGTGTCAGTGACGCAATCCCATTACTAGCTTTCTGCTTCACTCATTACCATGAGTTTTTCTTGTCTTCCAGCATTCAGGAAAATATCATTTCCATTTTCAACAGAAGCAACTCTGCTTTACACCTGAGAATTTGCCAAGCATCAATTTTTATTTTTGGTGCTAATTCTTTATTGTATTGCATTTTAGCTTTTAAAAAAAACAAAAAACAAAAAACACCCTTTATGTATGCAGCTTGAATTGGGGAAGATTCCTGCTTAAGAGGGTAGGTAGAGAATTGCACAAGAATCAAAATTTCATTGCTGCTAGCAGCAATGGTCACAATCGCCAAACTAAGGAAAGAGCCAAGCTGCCCTTCAACAGATGAATGGATAAAGATGATGTGGTCCATATATACAATGGAATACTACGCCTCCATCAGAAAGGTGGATGAATATAGATGAATATCCAACTTTTGTAGCAACATGGACTGGATTGGAAGAGATTATGCTGAGTGAAATAAGCCAAGTAGAAAAAGTCAAGTATCACTTACTTGCGGTGCAAAAGGCGTAATATAGAGGACAGTAGGAGAAGGAAAGGAAATGGGAAGTAGGGTAATTCAGGGAGAGAAATGAAACATGAGAGATTTTGGACACAGAAACAAACTGAGGGACTTGGAGAGAGAGGGTGGAGGGATGGGAGATCCTGGTGGTAGGTACTGAGGGCACCTATTGCATGGAGCACTGGGTGTGGGGAATGGGCAATGAATCTTGGATCACTGAAAAAATAAAAGAAATTTAAAGTCAAAAAAAAAGAATCAAAATTTCAAAGATTCTTAAAAGGGGAGGGGAACCTATTTCAAGATGAGCTTATATTCTAGAATGAATACAATGTACCTCAGAAAGACTTGATG
>PITA01033536.1:0-12642 GCA_004023965.1 Spilogale gracilis | reverse complement strand
CCCAAAGATACGGATGTAGTGAAAAGAAGGGCCATATGCACCCCAATGTTCATCACAGCAATGGCCACAATCGCCAAACTGTGGAAAGAGCCAAGGTGCCCATCAACAGATGAATGGATAAAGAAGATGTGGTACATATATACAATGGAATACTATGCCTCCGTCAGAAAGGATGAATACCCAACTTTTGTAGCAACATATACTGGACTGGAAGAGATTATGCTGAGTGAAATAAGCCAAGAAGAGAAAGTCAAGTATCGCATGGTTTCACTTACTTGCGGTGCATGAGGGGCAAACTGGAGGACAGTGGCAGAAGGAAAGCAAATGGGAACTAGGGTAATCTAGGGAGGGAAACAAAACAACAGAGACTTTGAACACAGAAACAAACTGAGGAACTTGGAGGGAGGGGGGTGGAGGGATGGGAGAGCCTGGTGGTGGGTACTGGGGACACCTAACGCGTGGATCACTGGGTGTGGGGAATGGGGAATGAATCTTGAAACACTGGAAAAAAAATTTTAGTAACAAAAAAAAAAACCCACTTTAAAAAGTATCTATTAGAGTAAAATTAATCATGGCCATAGGGGCAGGTCAGAGGATGGTAACATTCTGGACTATTTGAATTATCTTATTCATGTATATAAATCACTGTTGAAACTTAAAAAATAAAGTTTACCATAATATAAAATATTTTCAATAAACTCTGGGGTAAAAATGCATATTAAATTTGCTAAAACCCACTCCTGCCCAAGTTCCCTCTTATATGTAAAAGTAGTATCTTATATCTTTACCAAAAGGGCTCTAACTTTCCTGAAATACGAGGGTTCATTTTTAGTTCACTAAATCTCCCAAGGAACTTACAGATCTCTTGTTATGTATCTTTCTTTCTTCTCACTGCAAAATCAAATACTATATATTTATGTATCTGCCTCTACTTTCATACTATGCCTTCATAGATTATCACATCAAAAAATGCAAATATATCTTCATTGTTTGTCATAAAGAGAAAAATCTGAACCAATAATATCTTCCAAGTATTTGATATTTGATACTATGAAACACAAGATTACAAGATTTACCATTAATGAAGGACTGCTACAAATTCACACTAGGTAATTAACCCAAAAGAAAACAGAAAGAGTTAATAATGATTATAAAAATAATTATCTCTCCATGTGAGAAATTATTCATCCTATATTTCTAATAAATTTAATTTTTTAAAAGTACTTTATCCCATTATTGCATAAAAAGAAATACATACATGTTTATGTTTATATGCAAATGAAGAGAAAAGACAGAAAAAATGCTCACAAAATTGTTGACAGTGTTGCCCCTCAGGGAAAATGGAGTGAGGGCAATAATAAAAGGAAGTTTCTACATCTTCCTGACTACAGTAATATATAGAGTTTTTAAGAATGAGATGTATTTATATTTTGTGTGACATATGTGTGTTGTGTCTGTACAAAACCAGTAATTAGTATTTTAGAGGGTTTTAGAGTCAAAAAAAAAGTAAATTATTTCAAGGCATTGAGAGCTTGGTATTTAAACAAATACCATAGAAAATATATTCAATATTTTAAAATGAAACAGTTCTTAAAATGAATTAACAATGGACATTGAGAAGAGCATGTGATATGATGAGCACTGGGTATTACACACAACTAATGAATCATTGAACACTACATCTGAAGCTGATGATGTACTATATGTTGGCTAATTGAACATAAATTTTAAAAATAAAAAATGAATTAACAATCTTCTAATGTTTGTCTTTATGCCTATATTTCTATATTGATATAGGCTATCCTTAAAGTGTGGTACACCCCTATTCCATTATAACAGCAAACATAGTAAAACAAATCTGACTTCTATAATCTTATGATGTTATAAATCTTAATCTATATTCACTCAAGGAAGTGGGTGGGTATAGAAGGAGGTAAATAAATTTATGTACTTTTTACCTATTTCTAACACATTCATTTTTTAGGAAAAATGGGTATTTCTTAATTATCTCTCTTACCTTTTTAAATGGTGGAGAACTTTAAAGAAAATTACAGAAGTTCGTGATTGGTTGTTTCCTTCCAAATCCATGACCTACTTCCTGAAACCCTGCTGATGGGTTTTCATGTGAAACATTTCCCATCAGCAGTTTAAATTACCTTTCAGAACCTCCAACATGTTTCAGAATCTTAGGATGAATAATTAATGCAACTGCACTCACAGACCTTTGTAATGAGCACATATTTTATAAGTAAATAACTAATGTCCAATACCAAATGAATACCAATGGAATAGAGATTTCTGGGAAGCAGGCTGGGTGTTTTGTGTGAAACCTGAAATTGACACTGATAGGCCAATATTCACAAACTTCCACTTCTATTAGTTGGTTTTTAGACCAATTTACTCAGTATATCAGCTTAATTCTCATATTGGCAAATGAATGTTGTTTGTGGCTCATGAAAGAGAATGAAATTAGCTACATCACTTAACCACAGGAAGCCACAAATAATGTTAACTGATCAGCTGGTCATAAATTTATTCTTTTTAACTGCTGAATTATGCATTCAATTCTCTGCACCAGAAAGCAGTTTTCTTCTCCTTTTCTGTATTTGTGTCACTCTTTTCTACTTTTTGAATCATCTCCACATTCATAGATTATATTATGTGAATCAAAAGCTTGCACACACACACACACACACACACACACACACACACACACACACACACACAAATAGTTTAGCCTCATATGCCGGCATGACTTTTAAATATTTTTCCATTTAATAAAAGCGAGACTTTATAAAATCTAATTTAAATGCCCTGCATTGCATTAGAGCACAGAATTAAGAGTATTTGTGGAATTGACCACTTTCCCTAATACCAAAAAACTATACTTCCTGAATTATGTCTGTTTTTATAAGTTTAGTTTTCCTGAATCTATAGACTTTTTTCAAACAACACTATTTCAAATGACTGTGAGGAGATTAAATTTTTTTCTGGTCTCTTAGGACACAGTTATATCTCATTTTCTGTTGGCTTTGAGAGAGTCTCAAGTGAAAAGAGGGAACATTGCCTTGTGTGATAATATTCTATAGTATTTTTAAAGAGCATATTCATGAGGTGTATTGGCCTCAGGCAAAGGAAGGTTATTGGTTAATGTGGAAATTCTACCAGAAGGGCTGAAGTATCTAGAAGTAGCATGTTGGGGCCAGCCAGGTCTGAGCTCAGTGCTACATGGTTACGGGGACAGCATAGAGAAATGACTTCTCTGTAAGGGTTTTCATGTGTAATGAGAATAATTATTTTTCTCTCTTACAGCTGTTCTCAGAACTAAAAAATGAATTGTGAGTGCATGACAGTAAGGCTCAATAAACATCAGCTTCCTCCATGTCCTGTCCTCATTCCTTGTCCAGTTTCAACTACCACATCTAAAACTCCCAGGTACCATCACTCAGAAAGGATTCGGATGAATTCTACAGTACAAAATCTGAATACAAAGGCAACTATGTTCTGGTCACCATGTTTTCATATCTGTCCCCTCCGCTAAGCAGTGACTCCTTGAGGACCGTGACCAACTGTCTTCCATCATTGCATCCTCAGAATCCAACACAGGTACCAGTGTTTAATGTGTACTCATTGAATTAATGAAAGCCCTAGCCTTTTTCTCCAACAAAAACTGCCTGTTTACCTGAATCACAGATGGCCACTATAGGCACATTTCATCATGGAAAAAAAATGAAAAAATAAAATTTCCAAGACAAAAAAATTCCACGTGAAATTTTACCAACACATAAAATAAAGTCGAACTTTTCCATGTAGTCCAGACAGAATGTGTTCCAACGGCTTATTGCACTACACAAAACTGTTGGCCACTTCTCAGAAATAATACTGATTCTATTTCAATTATTCTACAGCTACTCATGTGTGCAGGTTTTGCCAAAAAGATCAATTGGCAATGATATTTCTGTAAGAAGAACATAAACATCATTCCTTGATTTGCTCCTGGGGCAGTTATTTACAGAGCCCAAATCTGCTTAAGACTATACTTTAAACTCAAGTTTTACCTGAAAACTTTACTTAAAAGAGGGAGGCGGGAGGACTTGTTTTGCCATGGTCACTGCTTATATTAAGCCAATTTCAATCCATTAAAAATAAATTATTTCAAAAATGAGTAAGATTTTCTAAAAAAAAAATCAGAAAACAAGTAAAACAAATTCCACAGGGCCCACAGCAATGCGCACTTTATTCTTAATGCATTTTAAGTGAAAATCCTAAAACTGTGAAAGAAACCTTATACTGAGTTAGGTAAGGACCAAACCGCTTGGCAGACTCTGGATACATAGAAAGGAATGACATGAAAAGATGTCTGTTGGAACAGCTATCGTGAAAACTGTTCAGTAAAGGGAATTCACAGCAGCGAGGCTTGCCAGAAGGATGCGAACACTCATGACTGGTTTAATCTTAAATATTCCTTAAAGTCTTTTATTTATTAGGTATTTACATTGTGTCAGACTCTGGCACTTTTTTTTTTCATTCTGTAATATATGAGTAATTATGCTTATTCTGTAGTGCACCAGGGTGGCTCAGTTGGTTAAGCATTCTGCCTTCAGCTCAGGTCATGATCCCAGAGTCCCTGGATCAAGTCCCACTTTTCCTTCTGCCTTTTGCCCTGTTTATGCTCACTCACTCTCTCTCTCTCTAAAATAAATAAATCTTTTAAAAAATACATGTTTATTCCGTAGATCAAGAAATGTAGACCCTGTTAACAAGTAAAATACCTGGGACCTTAAATGCATCTCCTTCCAAAATTTCTGGTTCTTAATCATTATGCTATGCTAACCATACAATCCTATGGATTAGACTCCCCAGATTGAAAAACATTTCAATGGGAAAACAATTGTAAAAGTAAAAGTTCAAAAGCTTCTGCTTATAACAAACTATAGAAATGATCCCCGAAAGTATAGCCTTAGCTTCTGCTTATAAATAAAGCAAATCTGTAATATAAAATCTGAGCATAGGGACTCTGGCAATCTTGGCAAAGAGCCCTGACACATCTGCTTTCTATGGTCCGACTGGGGTAACTCAATAACCCCTGCAAGCATGCTAGCAGAGACTAAGAGAGGTCTCTGAAGTCCCAAGTTTTACTGAATCTCCAAGGAGACTATGACCAGGGCTTCTCTCTCCTAGAGGAAGATGAAAGCCAAAGGGAAAAAAAATCACAGAGATAAAGAATGGCTTCTCTTCAAGGCCCAAGACAGAAACCACAAACTTTTTGGCTTTCCAAAGGGTTACAACTAGCAAAAGTCAATAGAGCCTATTGATTATTGAACAATTAGAGAAAGTTTCCCCTGGGCTCTTGCTTCATAGAACCCTTGGGCCAGCAGCACAATCCCACTTACCACAATTATTTTTGAAAATATCTAGGGACATGAAAAAACTAAATAGCTCGCAGTTTCTGTAACAAGAAGACTGTTCTTACATCTCAGAGCAGAGGGGACATCTAGGGGAGGGGGACACAGTCAGTTGAGCAACCAGCTCTTTGTTCCAGCTCAGGTCATGATATCAAGGTTGTGGTATCAAGTCCTGCACTGGGTTCCACACTCTGCCCAGAGTTTGCTTGAGATTCTCTCTCCTTCTACCTCTCTCCTGCTTCTACCTCTCCCTCCTGCTTATTCTCTCTCTCTCTTTCAAAAAGAAATAAATATATCTTTTAAAAAATCTTAGAGCAGAATATACTTCCTAGTAATTCACAGGACTAAGAACTGGCCAATCCAATCATTAATAGCTTAGAAAAGTGGAAACTGCTCCTACAGACTGGTAAAAGGTAAAGAGCCAACATCAAACTGAGAGAACTTAGGAAGCATATCCAAATTGTGAACAAACAAATGAAATGGTGTAAGCTCTCACCAATATTCAGGAAAATTAAAATTTTAAAAATGGAAGTTGCCAAATATTCCTAAAATCAGAAATCTCACTTTGGGAATATATTTGACAGTAATAAAAGCATCAGAACACATGGATATGTGGTATCTATGCACAAGGACTTTTTTGGTAATAAAAAAACTGAAATCACTTTTAGGTTCCTTTACAGGAAGATGACTGAACAGGCTATAGTATGTTCATCCTATGCAATATACACCAGCCAGTGAAAAGAATGTTTTCTATTAATCTGAAGGTCCATTTTAAAAAAGAAAATTCAAAAACATGTACAGTAATATTTTCTTTTTTCATACTTTATTTTTTCAGTATTCCACAATTCATTGTTTATGCAGCACACCCAGTGCTCCATGCAATATGTGCCCTTCTTATTCAAAAACCTGTTTCTGTGTATACATGCTTGCTATCTTTTTATGAACATGTAGAAATGTACAGAATGTCTTGCCCTGTGCTATAAAGGAAGGTGAAAATAGAAAGACATGAGGGAATCATTCACTTTTCCTTTACACATCTTTAGATTGTTGCATCTATATCAGTAAGATACTGTTTTAGAAATTATTTTTAAAAAACGAAAAGGAAAAAAGTATTACATAAAATTACTTTCAATATAGCAAAGATTTGACCTTATGTGAATTTAAATAATTGTTCAATGCTAAACACCCAAAATGACTGAATTCATAAATACTACATGAAGTACTACAATATATTTCTAACAGGATGATAAAAGATAATAATCATGCCCATTGAAACATAATTTCTAGCCACATACTTTATTAAATAAATGCCAGTGTTTAAGCTCTATTTTTATTGCCATTTTTAATCATCTCCACTTTAAAAAGAGAAAGTTCAATAGTTAAAAGCCAACTAAACAAACAGAAAAATAAATCTATGTTAAAACCAGAAGATGTTTGTCTCCTCTAAATTCTCTTACATTAAGTTTTTCCTCTCTTTAGGAGAAACTGAATTAACTATGAAAATAAAGTATCCCTGCACTCTCTTTTTTACAAAAAGATCTTCTATTTTTTCCTGAACACTCTAAGAAAAAGCACAGGGTTTCAATTGCTAGAAAGAATTTTTGGATCAATGTTAAGCTTTTGGAGATAATACTGTTTTGAGTTCTTTTGAGAAATCAGAGAGAAATCCTGGAGTATCAGACCAGACACCAGTGTGGACCCCACAGTTAGAGAACAGTAGCTCTCTGCATCATGCAACCTCTGTGCTTTCACGTATGCAGGGATCCTAAATTTAGTACTTTCAACACTTCTATACATCATTCTGTGCTCATGATAATTGTACTATTTAATCCCATCATCTATTTCATTCATTCCCCCACCCATCTTCTCTTTAGTAATCATCTGTTTGTTCTTATAGTTAAGAGTCAGTTTCTTCATTTGTCTCTCTTATTTTTTCCCTTTGCTTCTGCTTCTTAAATTCTGCATGTGGTAAGTTTTTCTCTGACTATTTCCCTTAGCCTTATACTCTCTAGCTCTATCCATTGCAAATGTCAAGATTTCATTCTTTTTTGGCTGAATATTATTTCATTGTATATATATACCACCTCTTCTTTATCCACTCATCTCTCCCCAGACGCTTAGGCTGCTTCCATAGGCTATTGTAGATAATGTTGTAATAAATGTAAGGGTGCATAAGCCCTTCAAATTATTTCTATGTTCTCTGGACAAATACCCAGTAGTGTAATTACTGGATCATAGGACAGTTCTATTTTTAACTTTTTAAGGGACCTCCATCCTGTTTTCCACAGTAGCTGCGCCAGTTTGCGTTCCCACCAACAGAGCACAACAGTTCCTTTTTCTCCACATCCTCACTAACATTTGTTGTTTTGTTTATTGGTTGTTTTGTTTATTGGTTTATTTTATAGCCATTCTGACAGGTGTGAGGTGGTATCTCATTGTAGTTTTTATTTGTATGTCCCCGATGATGAGTGATGTTGAGCATCTTTTTCTGTGTCTGCTGGCAATTTGGATGTCTTCTTTGAGGAAGTGTCTATTCAAATCTGTCCATTTTTAATTGGATTATGTGTTTTTCAGTGTCACATTGTATTGGTTCTTTACATATTTTGGATACTAATCCTTTATCAGATATCATTTACAAACATATTCTCCCATTCAGTGAGTTGTCTTTTAATTTCGTTGACCACCTAACCATTCTAAATAAAGTCTACCCCTCTCATTGTCAGGAAATCATTCCAAATTAGACTCCAAATAAAATTATTTGTTCTCCACAGAACAGATAAAAAAAAAAAAAGCTTCATTTTTCTCCACTTCTAATTACATCTCACCACCTATCAACTTAATATCTGGCTCTTGATTTTGTTTTTCTGATAACAACTCCTCCATCCAATAGCTCAGTACCTGTTTTGACCACCCTAGCAATCTGATTAGAAGCTACACTCTGTACTGAAATACCAAAGCACAGTGTCTCGGCATATTGCAGCTTTTCACACTATCTTAACTTACCTTTGCCTCGTAACATACATATATTTCTATAATATTTCCTTGCTCACATATGGTCCATTAGGTAATCCTCCTTAACAAGGTAAATATTATTTATTTGATATTATAAGCTCCAGAGGGAAAAATAGTATTTACAGTATAATTCCCCAAATCTACCTATGCTTAAATAAATTTGATGAGGTGTATATATACACACACATACACACATTACCTTTTCTGCAAGATTTTATTTATTTACTTATTTATTTGAGAGAGAGACTAGAGCATGGGAGTAGGGGCAGGGGGAGGGGCAGTGGGAGAGGACAGCAAAAACCCCAAGCAGACTCCTCCTGAATGTAGAGCCTGAGGCAGGCCTTATCCCATGACCCCAAGACCATGACCTGGGCTAAAATCGACAGTCAAACAGTTAACCTAGTGAGTCACCCGGGCATGCCGACATTACATTTTTAAGAATAATACTACCACTATGTTATAATTGTTGCAGTTTCTATACTTTTGGTTTACTAAAACTTAATGATGTTGGAATTCCTATACTCTTAAGAAAGCCCTGTACCACGGAGCATATTGAGTCAATAGAAGGCAAACCAAGTACCTAACAATCATCTCAAGAAGGTACTACTGATGGTTAGGAGGTTCTTTTCAAAAAGAAATTTGGACAACAGCAAACAGTTTTAATCTGTCACTACTGTATTTGAGCAGTTACATATGGCCTTTTCTCTGCAATCAAATTATGAGTCCAAATGTCTGCTCTAGAGACACAGAGGAAATTGCTAATAAAATCTTTTTCATATGCTGAAGACTTCGCATTATTATTATACATGCATTTATTTATTCAACAAGTATTTACTAAATGTCTACTATATACTAGGCAGTATATTAACTGTAAATAATGTAGGGTAAGATATCAGACAGATCCAGGTTTAAATCTCTCCTCTCTTATCATCAGCTGTGTGATTTCTCCAAGTTTCTCACTATGCTTTAAAGAGCACAGGACTTGGCCACCTGAGTGACTCAGTTGGTTAAGTGTCTGCCTTCAGCTGGGGTCATGATCCCAAGGTCCTGGGATCAAGTCCTACATTGGGCTCGCTGCTCCCTGCTTCTCCCTCTGCCTCTGACTCTCTCTCTCGCCCTCTCACATGCTCTCTCTCTCTGTGTGTTTCATGAATAAGTAAATAAATAAGAATAAATAAGTAAATAAAAGGAATAAATAAGTAAAATCTTAAAACAATAATAAAGTAAAGAGTACAGGACTGAATTTTCTCCTTTATAAAACAGAGTTAATAATAATAATACCTCATTCAAAGAGTTATTGTAAGAATTAAGCATTCAATGATACTAGTTGTCAGAATCTGTCACCTAATAAGTGCTCAATAAATGTTAGCTGTGTTATTATTTTAGTACTCTTGTCTTAAGGATTTCCAAGTACATAAAATGGTAAGAGAACAGAAGAAATAGAGAGGGGAACAAGTAAGTTAGACAGGGTCATAGAGGACCATAGTGAAACATGGTATAAAAGAAAAGTAGAAAGTTGAATTTAATGTATCTAATTTGCAGCCTTGGGAAAGAAAAACATTATTGCCTTTTATTCCTTTCATGCTAATAAGAGAGGCATGTCAATTTTCAAAATTAGTTATCTTCACAACCCTGGACATAGATAGTTCCTGGCATATAGTCTCCTAAAAATACTGATGAATGAACTGACAAATAAATGTATATATGTATGAACATAGAGCTCTTAAAAGTTTTTAAATATTATGTAGCTACAATAAAATTTGCATTTTAGAAAGATAACATGTTTGGCTTGTCAAAAATGGACATTAACAAGAGGAAACTAGAATAAAGAAATAGCAAAGGAGAGATAGCACATTTGGAAGAAATAAATACAGGAAGCAGAAATTGAACTTGAACTTACTAAGGTGTTGAAAAATAAACTTTGACACCATAAGCAACTAAGTGAGGGATAAAGTTATGGAAGTGAATGGGATTATCCAGGAAGAACATGAAGATTATGAATAAAGGAAAGACCCAATAAGTTAAGACTAAGTTGATGATAATGAAGGTGGTATCAGAAATGTACAAGTTCTACAAAAGAATGGGGATGGAAAATTGTAGAAACAAAGAATATTTTTTAAAAGGCAGGGGATGGGAGAATGTCAACATTGTTAGATGCATAGAAGTCATAGAAAGCAGACAGAAAAATTGGTCCATTGGCCCAAACAGTAAAAATGTATAGGTAGTCTTCATGGGGCTTAACATCTTCACATTCCTTCCAGAAATGTTTAAGAATGCTTTCTTTCCCATAACTTTGTCAACAGAGTAATACTGTCAAGCTTTTGCATTTCTCATGTGTGAGGAAAATGGCATTTCACTGTAGTTTTATTTGAATTACTCAGTATGAATAAAGTTCAGTACTTTTTTAATAAAGGAACTAGTTCTATTATTTAGATACAAGTAAAAAAGCAAAGTTCTGGAAATTGATTCATTTATTTGAAACCACTGAAATATGTTTAAGATAACTTATATAAATAAATGTATTTTTTATTTTCAAATTGTTTATTGATAGTCCTAAGAATAATTTATTACTTTGTATATGTGCTTTTTTTTTACTAATGAATCATTGAACACTACCTCAAAAATTAATGATGTACTATAGTGTCTAACTGAACACAATAAAAAAAAGAAAAAAAGAGTACACTGATCTTGATGAGCACTGAGTAATGTATAGAATTGTTGAATCACTATATTGTATATTTGAAACTAATACAGCAGTGAATGTTCACTATACTGGAACTAAATATTTTTTTAAAAAGTTGAATATTTTCATATGTAAAGGCACTGCTATACTTTTTTTATAAATTCTTCAGATATTTTTGCCAATTTTTTCTATAAGATTTTTTAGTCCTTCATGGCTTTTCAAATTCTTTGCTTGAGGAATATTAAACTTTTGACTTTGTTTAGAGTTATTTTTGACATAATTTTTTTTAATTTTTATGTAGTCAAATTTACCTTTTTTTTTAATTCTTCTGGATTTGGAGTCATATTTAGAAGTGCCTTCCCTAAACCCATATTTTAGTGGGATTCACTGGGTTTCTTCTAGTTCCTATATGAGTTCATTCTTTTAATTTACAATCCATTTTAAGTTTTATTTTTGTTTACTGGTATAAGAAAAAGTCATAATTTTATCTTTTTCCAGATAACTATCCAGTTATCTCAATGCCATTTATTAAATAATCTATCCTTTTTCCAGCAATGAGATTTTTTAATTTTTTCAGTAATCTCTACACCCATCATGGGCCTCAGAGTCATGAACCCAAGATCAAGAGTTGCATACTCTTCCAACTGAGCCAACCAGGTGCCCCTCAACAACTTTTCATATACTAAAATTCCACATGTACTTGGGACTATCTCTAGAATTTTTAATCCATCCACTGCGGTCATGCACAAGTCCCACATCATTTTAATTACAGAGACTTTATGGGGTGTTTTAAAATATGGTAGCACCACCCCCTTCACAGTTTGTCTTGTCAGTTTTTGTCCAGCTATTCTTGCATGTTATTTTCTACATGAAATTTGTTATCATCCTAACTCATTCCACAAAAGAAAACTTGCTGGTATATTTATTATGATCAAATTAAAATCTATAAATTAATTTAGGGAGCAATGACATTTTGCTAAGGTTGAAACATCCTATCCAAGAGGAAGGGATGTCTTTCAGTTTGCTTAAGTCAGGAATGTCATATTGTTCCCTTCATATAGATCTGGCATAATTATATTTTATTGGGCTCCATTCTAAGTACTTTTTACTTTTTTTGTTGCTAGAGTTTTTTTCTAAATGAAAATGTCAAATTTTTAAGATTTTAGCAGAAATGGAGTTTCTGCCCAATGGAGTTCTCATTATATCTTCTAGCAGATTATTTTTTTTTTAGAAATCATTAGCCAGAAAGCACTCACCAGAAGCTGTATCTAGTAGCTTACAAATGATTTCAATACTATTTCCTTAAAACACACACCATGTCCATGTTTGTTAGATAATGAGAAACATGCAAATATTTGGCTAATAATGAAATATTAAACATGAATTCACACAAAAGGAGAAGAGAAATTGTTCTCCACCTTAGTGTCAATTTAGGTCCTGAGTTTCCTGGCAGTCGCAGAAATGAAAGGAAAGATGATGAATCACTCATCTCTTACTAACCTTGAGGAATTTTCCTCTAAATATTTAAGAACATTCAATTAC
>PITA01033535.1:0-12658 GCA_004023965.1 Spilogale gracilis | reverse complement strand
CTGGATGTTTTTTCCTGCTTTGTCGAAGATGATTTGCCCATAGATTTGTGGGTCCATATGTGGACTCTCCACTCTGTTCCATGGGTCTATTTCTCTGTTTTTGTGCCAGTACCATGCTGTCTTGGTAGTCACAGCTTTGTAATAAAGCCTGGAGTCAGGTAACGAGATGCCCCCAGCTTTGCTTTTCTTCTTCAGCAATTCCTTAGCGATTTGGGGTCTTTTTTGGTTCCATATAAATTTTAGGATTGTCTGTTCCAACGTTTTGAAGAATGTTGGTTCAATTTTGATCGGAATGGCATTGAAAGTATAGATTGCTCTGGGCAGTGTAGACACTTTGACAATGTTTATTCTTCCGATCCATGAGCATGGAATGCTCTTCCATCTTTTTGTGTCTTCTTCAATTTCTTTCATGAGTGTTCTGTCAGTAGTTATTTTTTTAAAGATTTTATTTATTTGACAGAGAGAAAAACAGCCAGAGAGGGAACACAAGCAGGGGGAGTGAGAGAGGGAGAAGCAGGCTTCCCACCGGGCAGGGAGCCCGATGTGGGGCTTGATCCCAGGTCTCCGGGATCATGACCTGAGCTGAAGGCAGTTGCTTAACCAACTGAGCCACCCAGGCACCCCGAGGGTCAGTAGGTATTTTTGAGTGATGACTAAAGTACTTGACATTCCCTTCCCTGAGAATATATAGGAAGGTAAGCACTAAAAAGTGGAAATCAGGATATCCATACCCAGTCACATCCATGACTCAAAGAATCACATAGAGTTAAAGAATAAAGGGACCTGTATAATAGGACTTTTCAAATTAAGACTTCAAGAAAAATATGAGCCATGTTGACTGTCATCATATTAATTTTTTTTTAAAAAAGAATATGGAAGACTTCTGTGACTAATTTGTGGGAGATTTCATACAGTAGGAGGCAACAGAGGGACAAGAAAATCTACAGGTGATACAAAAGTCTTGTTCACAATCAATTTTGTAACATATTCTTTGGTCATATATGTTTAAAAAATCATGCTCTAGGTAATAGGAATAATAGTGATTGGTATAAAAATAGTGACAGTTTTCTTGAGGCCTCCAAACAGATCTAACTTGTTTGAATCTAGGGAAGACCACAAATTAGACTCAAGTTGGCAACTCCTCCACATAAGTGGTATTTAATATTCCTTTGTATTTTATTGTAGTTTTATTGTTACTTAATTTTTTTTCAGTGTTCCAAGATTCATTGCCCATTCCCCACACCCAGTGCTCCATACAATAAGTGCCCTCAGTACCCACCACCAGGCTCTCCAATCCCCCCACCCCCTCCCTCCATGTCCCTCAGTTGGTTTCTGTGTCCAAAGTCTCTCTCGTTTTGTTTCTCTCCCTGAATTACCCTACTTCCCATTTACTTTCCTTCTCCTTCTGTCTTCTATATTACCCCTTATGCACCACACGTAAGTGAAACCATGTGATACTTGACTTTCTCTACTTGGCTTCTTTCACTCAGCATAATCTCTTCCAATCCAGTCCATGTTGCTACAAAAGTTGGATATTCATCCTTTCTTATGGAGGCGTAGTATTCCACTGTATATATATATACACCACATCTTCTTTATCCATTCATCTGTTGATGGGCACCTTGGCTCTTTCCACAGTTTGGTGATTGTGGCCATTGCTGCGATGAACATTGGGGTACATATGGCCCTTCTTTTCACTACATCTGTATCTTTGGGGTAAATGCCCAGTAGTGCAATTGCAGGTCATAGGGTAGCTCTATTTCTAACTTTTTAAGGAATCTCCACACTGTTTTCCAAAGCAGATGCACCAGCTTGCATTCCCACCAACAGTGTAAGAGGGTTTCCCTTTCTCCGCAGCCTCTCCAACACTTTTTGTTTCCTGACTTGTTAATTTTGGCCATTCTGACTGGTTTAAGGTGGTATCTCAGGGTGGTTTTGATTTGAATTTCCCTGATAGCTAGTGACGCTGAACATTTTTTCATGTGTCTGTTAGCCATTTGTATTTTAATAGCTATAAAATGTAGGGTTAATTATCTCCAGACATTTGGTGATTTTTTTTCAGTGTTATTTTATTATTACAACTGTTAAACAACTTTTTGCACCAAGTTGGGTATTCTAATATGAATAAAATTTCAATTTTATTAAACCAAAGTAATAGAAAAAAGTAAAGTCAGACATATGATAGAGACAGAACTGGATGACCTCCAAGTTTGCCTTCAAATATACAGTTATTGTGAGTATACAAAAATGCTTGTCTTTATTGTTTCTAATAAAGGAGACTGAATATATTAGACTAAGAGCCACCAAACCTTGATCAAATCTTAAAATGTATTCAAGGTGGAATTTAATAAGTGAAACAAATGTACAAAGAGGTAAAGGACAGAGAGAGGCAAACCAAGAAACACATTCTTAAATATAGAGCATAAACTGATGGTTGCCAGAGGGAAGGTGGGTGTGGGATTGGGTTAAATAGGTGATGAGAATTAAGGAGTACACTTGTAATGAGCACCATGTGTTGTCCTAAATGTTGAATCACTATGTTGTACACTTGAAATTAATATTAAACTGTTAGCTAACTATAATGTATGGAAAAACTTAAAAAAATTTATTCTATTTCTTAATTAAGTGTGGATATTTTGTGTAAAAATTATTTGGATTACAAGTATTTGGGAGGAAATCTTTGAAGATACCATTACTGTATTTATTATTGTGAGTGACTGAACATACATTTATTTCTACCCTCCCCCCCTCATTTTTTGAGTTTTGTCCATTCAATCAGGAAGTATAAACTGATATTGGAATAACTATTCAATTTAACTTGTAACTTTTCCTTTTCTATATTTTTAGCATTTATTTATTTGATATATTTAAAATATAATTTATACTTAATCTTGTATGATTCATGGATTTTTAAAGTCTCACCGGTTGTCCTTCTATATACTGCTTTCCTTTCTTGATTTATTAAACTGATATTTATAACGTCATGTAAGTGATATATTCACAAAACCTTGCTTATCAGAAAATGGATTTGTGTTTGATTTTACACATGAAATGTTTATTGTTGCAGAGAAATCTATAAATTTTTTATTTTGGTCCTTTTGTAAAGAAACTATTAGTTTTCATTACAGCCTATAAGTTTATAAATTTCTAAAATTTAGCACTTTTCTCTCACTTTGTAAAATGGAACTTAGTGTGAATTCCCAGAGTTCCAGTTAAGGGAGGGGCCTTCAGTAGGTGTTGATGTGGGGTGGGAAGAATGGTTTCAAGGGAACCCAAGGATATGAGGTGCCCCTGGAAATGGTGCTGATGAAGGCAGAGAGTGGGGCCCACTCTTGTTTGAGATCCCATACTGCCACCATTTCAGGAGCCAGCTGCTGGAGGTGCCTTAATTACCAAGTCTAGGGCTTGCTCTCTGAAATGAGAAAACAGAAAAACTCAATAATTAATTAATTATTATAATAATAACACTTGTCTGATGGGGGAGAATTTCACCAATTCAAATGTAAGTCTGTAATTGTGTGGGCTAAGAGAAAAATTGGTCATGCTGATAAAATGGGGTTCTGAGTTTAAAAAAAAAAAAGCTTGTTTGGGAGATAGTCTCAGATGGCAGAGGAGTAGGAGATCTTATCTTTTGTCTGATCCCAGGAATTCAGCTGGATAGCTATTAAATTATTCAGAATACCTACAAACTCAACCAGAGATCTAAGAAAAGAATAGTTGCAACTCCACAAATAAAGAAGTGACAACTTTCTGCAAGGTAGGAGGTGTGAATAAGTGAATCTGAAGTGATATATGGGAATATAGACCATGGGGCACGGGGGCCTCCATCAGCCAGCACCACAAAGTGATATAGTAGCAGAATAAAAATCAGAATTTTGGAAGTCTGCTGTGGCAAGGGATGTCCTGTCTGAAAGCCACTCAGATGGTTAAATGGGGTAGAATATTAGGTGGGGCAGTTTTGTTCCAGGATCCTTGAGGTCACAGGAAAACCAGGGATGCCTAAGGGCAGCAGAGGTCCCAGGCATCCGAGCTGGGAAAATGGCTACAATCAGTGATCCCAGGAGTGGGCACTTAGCTTGGTGTTGCCATATACCAGGAATTGTGGCATGGTTAGACAACCACTCTTTGAAGAGGGGCCCAGAAAGTGGCAGAACCCACTCCTTCCCCAAGGAGGAGGAGCACTGGTATGTGCAACAGGAGTCTGGAGGGTTCGGAGACTCCAACTGGGAATTCAGAGACTCCAATTGTGGTTGCTTACCTGAGATAGAAATGATCAGTCATAGGTTGTGTGAGACAGGAGTGATTGACTGATTTTCCTGGAGGGCACACTGAGGAGTGGGGCCCTGAGCTTTTGACTCTAGAGCTGAAAATTGGGAAACTGCCATTTTCATTCTCAACCTCTAAGTAGTATAGAAAGCCTTCAAAAAACTTACATAAAGCAATCTGGAGCAGCTTACATAGCTTAATCCCCTCAGATGGCAGTTCAATTCTTCCCCGGGGCCAAAGACACCTGGGAATCAGCACAACAGACCACTACCCCAGAAGATCAACAAGAATATCTGGCCAAGACTAAGTTTATGATCACACAAAACTCCAAAACTTCAGTGCTAGGGAGAAATAGAATATAGAGTTCATGCTCTTTTTTTGATGAATCTTTAATCTTTCAATTTTAATCTTTTTTTCTCTTTCCCCTTTTCAACCAATTTCTTATTTTATCGTCTTTTTTAAAATCTGTTTTTTTAATTTTTATTTTTACACTTACATTCTATCATTTCACTGTATTTCTTTTACTTTTATTTTTGTAAATAAATAAATAAATAAATAAATAAATATAATTTTCATTATAATTTTCAGATGCAATTTCTTCTACTAAACAGACCAAAATACCCAAATCTAGGGCATTGCTCTGTCCTCTTCACCATTATGATCATATTCTTTCCTTCTTCTTCTTCTTCTTCTTTCTTCTTCTTCTTCTTCTTCTTCTTCTTCTTCTTCTTCTTCTTCTTCTTCTTCTTCTTCTTCTTTTTCTTCTTTTTCTTTTTTTTGTAAAGTGTCTTTAACTTTTTATCTTTTCAGTTACATTCTATCCTTTCAATGTATTTAAGTTTATTTTTGTGCATATGTAAAGTTTTATTTCTTTATATTTTTTGAATTAGTTTTCTACAAAGAAAAAGACCAAAATACACAAAGGATCCAGTGTATTACTCTGTTCTGTTCACTTGCCTGATTATATTTTTATTCTTTTTTATTTTTTTTTCAGTTTTGGGGTTCTTCTGATTTGCTTAGTGTGTATTTCTCTGGGGTGATTGCTGCCATTTTAGTATCTTGTTCTCTTGTTCATCTATTCTTCTCCAGACAGAATGATAAGATTGAAAAACTCACCTCAAAAAAAGAGAACAAGAGGAAATGTTCATTGCCAGGGACATATTCAGTATGGATATAAATAAGATGTCAGAACCAGAGTTCATAATAATGATTATAAAGACACTAGCTGGGCTTGAAGAAAGCATAGAAGACACTAGAGAATCCCTTTCTGGAAAGATAAAAGAACTGAAATCTAATCAAGTTGAAGTGAAAAGAGTTATTAATGAGATGAATCAAAACTGGATCTTTTAACTGCAGGGATAAGTGAAGCAGAAGAGAGTGTTAGTGATATAGAAGACACAATGATGGAGAATAAAGAAGCTGAGAAAAAGAGAGATTAACAACTACTGAGTCATGAGAGGAGAATTTGAGAGAAAAGTGATACCATAATGCAAAACAATATTAGAATAATTGGGATACTGGAAGAAGAGAAAAGAAAGAGAGGGTCAGAAGGTATTTTGGAGCAAATTATAGCTGAGAATTCCCCTAATCTGGGGAAGGAAACAGGGATTCAAGTGAAGGAAGATTTATTCCTGGGCTTTAAATGTTGCTCAACATTCACAAATCAATCAATGTGAAACATGAAATTAATAAAAGAAAGAACAAGAACCATATGTTCCTTTCAATAGATGCAGAAAAAGCACGTGATAAAGTTCAGCACACTTTCTTGATTAGAATTCTTCACAGTGTACACATAGAGAGATCATACCTCAATATTTAAAAAAAAAAAGCCATATACAAAAGCCCACAGCAGATATTATCAATGGGGAAAAAACTGAGAGCTTTTGCCCTAAGGTCGAAAACACTACAGGGGTGTCCCCCCTCACGACTGTTCTTCAACATAGTACTAGAAGACTTAGCCTTAGCAATCAGACAACAGAAAGAAATAAAATGAGTCCAAATCAGCAAAGAAAAAGTCAAACGTTCTCTCTTCACAGATGGCATGATACTCTATGTGGAAAATGCAAGAGACTCCACCAAAAGATTGCTAGAACTAACACAGGAATTCCGTAAGTGGCAGGGTATAAAATCAATGCACAGAAATAATTTGCATTTCTATACACTAACAAGGAGACAGAAGAAAGAGAAATTAAAGTGTTTATCCCCTTTACAATTGCACCAAAAACCAAAAGATACCCAGAAATCAGCCCAACTATAGAGATAAATATCTGTTCTCAGAGAACTATGACAAAAGTGAGACAGGAATCCATCAAAATCAAGAGGAGAACAGAGACAGCAACTTCGTAACCTCAGCTGCAACAACTTCTTGCTAGACATGTCTGCAAAGCCAAGCAAAACAATAGCATATATGAAGTTTGAGACTTCATCAGAGCAAAGAAAACAGTCCAGGGGGGAAAAGAAGATGGCGGAAGGACAGGTGACCGCATTTTGGGGAGCTCCCTGAAGTGAGATCAATTCCAGAAAAAAAAAAAACAAAAAACTAAAGGACCATTGTGAGCACCCATGAAATCAGCCTGAAATGGGATATTTCGCACTTCTGGATCACCACGGGAGACAAAGACCATCAGTGAAAAGGTAGAAACAAGTGAGAGCGACCGGAGGCTTATCCCCAGACAGGGGTGTGGGGGAGGAAGACCGCAGAGCTGAACCATTGAAAGCAAATACCCCAACACTAAAGTGCTCTGTGCTGGGGGAATAAGAGAAGATTCCTCTCTGATTTGGAGCGAGGCAGAAATGGGAACGCAGCGGAGCCCAGGGCAAGGAAATTGTTTTTTCGCCCCCGCCGGAGCGGGGAGCAGGGACCCGGGACGCGCAGGGACAGAGAGTGCCCTGTGAGGGGCGAAGTCAGTTTTTCTGCCCCCGCAGCGGGGAGATGGGAATCGGCAGGGAGAGGAAGTGACCCACAGCTCCAGGGAACTTAGAGGGGCTGGGGCATGGAGTCTATCCCCCCACTGCTTAATCCAAAGAAGCAGGGCTTCATGGCAAGGGGGATCTCAGTGAGAGCAGCGGCTGTGGATCCTATTTCCCCGCCACTTTCTCTCTCTCTCTCTCTCTCTCTCTCTCTCTCTCTTTCTTTCTTTCTTTCTTTTTTCCCCTTGCCTCCGCTGCCTTTCTCTCCCGCTTCTCTCCACCCCAGGGGCCGGGCGTGGATCCCCAGGGAAGGCGATTTTACAGACTTGCACGGGACCAGAGGGGCCGTGGGTCACGAGGCACAGACAAGGTCGCTGCACGATCCAAAAGAAGTTGTGGTTTTGAGGTGCGGGAGTGAAGCGACAAGCAGGGGCATGGGCAGAAATCAATCCAGCATCTGCCCTGCCAGGCTGTGACAGGCTGCCAACCAGGAGGCAGGAAAGAGCCCCTCTCTGTGTAGAGGCTCTTTTTGGGAAGGAGGTCTGGGTGCAGACATCTTGCTCCGACCTGACTTCCTCAGCAGCTGAAAAAGGACTTAAAAGAACAATGCTCCACCACCAGAGAATTGTAACCTGATAACCTGGTTACCATTGAGACCAGCCTCTAGCAAGGGGGCAGAGAGATGCAGCCCAGGTAGAAGAGGCTAAAAACAGCACCGCAGACTCCGCCCCCTGAAAGCAAGCCAGAAGCTCAGGAGGACAACACTCAAAATGTAAAACCGCATATCGGGGGGGGGGATGCAATTTTTTAAACATCTGGTACTGACTACAAGTACCAAAAGCCCTACACCTTATTGATACAGTTTCCCACCTTATTTGCTTTTTTACTCTTTTTTCTATTTTTACTTTTAAAGCTTCCATTTTAAATTAAAAATACATTCTTACGTTTTTTTCTTCTTTCAATTTTAACCCCCTTTTTATCACAATGTGATACTCAATACAACTCCCCATAATATTTATTTACCTTGAAATTTTTTAAAACACACTCCTGTATTTTCTGCTCTTGTTGTTGCCTCTTGTTTCCCTGTTTGTTTTCTGTTTTTCCCTTTCTTCTCTCCTCTTACTTTATTCTCTCTTTTACATATACATGTAGTTATAAGCTTCAAGTCAACCCCACATCCCTATTCAATACTACCTATATATACAACCAGTTCTAATCTCCCTATATCTTTAGAAAGTGGGCTACTCCAACAAAAATAACAAGACAAACTGGGGAGCATCTGAAACGCATTCCTTGCCCACAAGGAGTGTCTGCCCTCACCTTCCCACTCTAGTCTGTCAGTGTTTCTGTGTAATTGTCTTTGCTTCTGTATTATATAAATACTGGTCTTGGGCGTCATATAGGTTGGGATTCGCTTTTTGATCTCTTCATTTACCCTTGATAGCACTTTTCTCTACCCTGTAACAGTTTTGTACCATATAAATCCTACCACCAGGCCCCACTCTGGCAGGGATTTCTTTTCTTGTTTCCTCTCTTCCATTTTCTTCTTTCTTTCTACCCCCTTTTGGGTGGTGAGTTATGGTTGCTCCAAAACGTTCCAGCGACCAATCCACCTAGATAGTGGCTGATATATTTAGCTATACACCCCCTCAACCACTCCTCGCCACAATGACTCGGAGGAGGAACATCCAACAGAAGAAGAACCCTGAGACTGCAACCTCGGTCACAGAATTACTGGAAATGAACATAAACAATATGACATTAATGGAATTCAGAGCAGCAATCATCCAAGCAATGGCTAATTTAGAAAAGAACATTAGTCTCAAAGTGGAAGCCATAGTAACAGAAGTGAAAGCTGAGGTTAGAAAGGCTTTAGATGAGATGCAATCTAATTTAAATATGCTAACAGCCAGAGTAAGTGAAGCTGAAGATTGTATCAGTGCTTTAGAAGAAAGATGGATTAAGAAGGAGGAGCAAGAGAAGTCTTGGAGAAAGCAGCCAAAATCCCAAGGAAACAGAATAAGGGAAATAAATGATGCCATGAAAACCTCCAATATCAGAATTATTGGAATCCCTGAAGGAGTTGACAGAAAGAGAAGCCTAGAAGATATTGTTGAACAAGTCATGGATGAAAAATTCCCAAATGTGGGGAATGAAACAAATGTTCATGTCCTAGAAGCAGAGAGGACACCCCCCAAGATCAATGAGGCCAGAAAAACCTCCAGGCACATAATAGTAAAATTCTTAAATCATAAAACCAAAGAATATGTCTTAAGAGCAGCTAGGAGAAAAAGATCCCTTACCTATAGAGGGAGGACCATCAGAATAACGTCAGACCTTTCCACAGAAACCTGGCAAACCAGAAAGGGATGGCAAGACATATTCAGGAAGTTACATGACAAAAATATGCAACCAAGGATAATGTATCCAGCAAGGATGACATTCAAAATGGAAGGTGAAATAAAGAGCTTCCAAGACTCCCAAGGTCTAAAAGATTATGCAACCACCAAGCCAGCAGGGCAAGAAATGCTAAGAGGGGTTCTATAGAGGAGAAACAAACCCAAGAGTGACACAAAACAGAAATTTACAGAGGTAATCTATAGAAACATGAACTCCATAGGCAACATGATGTCAATACAAACGTATCTATCAATAATCACTCTCAATGCGATTGGCCTAAATGCTCCAATAAAAAGTCACAGGGTTTCAGACTGGATAAAACGACAGGACCCATCCATATGCTGTTTACAAGAGACTCATCTTGAATCGAAAGACACTTCCAGATTAAAAATGAGGGGATGGAGGACCAACTTTTATGCCAATGGACCCCAAAAGAAAGCCGGGGTAGTGATTCTCATATCAGACAAATTGTATTTTAGTCTAAAGACTGTAGTCAGAGACACAGAAGGACACCACATCATTCTTAAAGGGTCTATACATCAAGAAGATCTAACAATTGTAAATATTTATGTCCCCAACAGGGGAGCAGCCAACTACATAAGCCAACTGTAAACACAATAAAGAATCATATTGATGTGATAAATTAATTGTACGAGATCTTAACACACCACTCTCAGCAATGGACAGATCATCTAAACAGAAAATCAACAAAGATACAAGAGCCTTGAATGACACATTGGACCAGCTGGATCTCATAGATATATTCAGAACATTTCACCCTAAAACAGCAGAATACTCATTCTACTCGAGTGCACCTGAAACTTTCTCCAGGATAGACCACATAACTAGGTCACAAATCAGGGCTCAACCAATACCAGAAGACTGAAATTATTCCCTGCATATTCTCTGACCACAATGCCATGAAACTGGAACTCAACCACCATAAAAAGTTCAGGAGAAAATCAAACACTTGGTACCTAAAGATGATACTGCTCAAGAATATGTGGATCAACCAAGAAATCAAAGAAGAACTGAAACACTTCATGGAAACCAATGAGAATGAAGATACATCGATCCAAAACCTATGGGATACAGCAAAGGCCATCCTAAGGGGGAAATTCATAGCTTTCCAAGCCTCACTCAAAAAAATTGAAAAATTCCAATTGCACCAACTCTCATTACACCTTAAAGAACTGGAAAATAAACAAAAAATTAAATCAACCCCCCACACAAGGCAGGAAACAATAAGTATTAGAGCAGAGATGAATGAATCAGAAACTAGAGATACAGTAGAATGCATCAATGAAACTAGAAGCTGGTTCTTTGAAATAATCAATAAGATCTATAAACCATTGGCCAAACTAATCCAAAGAAAAGGGAGAAGACCCAAATTAATAAAATCATGAATGAAAGGGGAGATATCATGACTAACACCAAGGAAATGGAAAAAATCATCAAAAACTACTATCAGCAATTATATGCCAATATGTTTAACAACCGAGAAGAGATGGATACATTCCTAGAAACCTATAAACTACCAAGACTGAAACAGGGAGACATTGACAATTTGAATAGAACTATATCAAGTAGTGAGATTGAAGCAGTGATCAAAAACCTCCCCAAAAACAGGAGTCCAGGACCAGACGGATTCCATGGGGAATTCTACCAAACATTCAAAGAAGAAATAACACCTATTCTCCTGAAGCTCGTTCAAAAAATAGAAACGGAAGGAAAACTTCCAGACTCTTTCTATGAAGCCAGCATCACTCTAATCCCCAAACCAGACAAAAGGAGAACATCAGACCAATATCGCTGATGTATATGGATGCCAAGATTCTCAACAAGATCCTTGCCAACAGGATCCAACAATACATTAAAAAGTTTATCCACCATGACCAGGTGGATTTTATCCCAGGGATACAAGGGTGGTTCAGCACCCGCAAAACAATCAACGTGATAGAACAAATCAATAAGATAAGAGAGAAAAAACACATGGTACTCTCAACTGATGCAGAAAAGGCATTTGTCAAAATACAACATCCGTTCCTGATCAAAACTCCTCAAAGTATAGGGATAGAGGGAACATTTCTCAACCTCATAAATCTATATATGAAAAACCCACAGCAAATATCATCCTCAATGGGGCAAAACTGACAGCTTTCCTCTGATATCAGGAACAAGGCAAGGATGCCCCATATCACCACTACTGTTCAATATAGTGTTAGAAGTCCCAACAACAGCAATCAGGCGACAGAAAGAAATAAAAGGCATCCAGATTGGCAAAGAGGAAGTCAAACTCTCTCTCTTTGCAGATGACATGATACTCTATGTGGAATACCCAAAAGACTCTACCCCCAAACTACTAGAACTCATACAACAATTCAGTAATGTGGCAAGATACAAAATCAATGCACAGAATTCAGTTGCATTCTTATACACTAACAATGAAAAAATAGAAAGGGAATTCAGAGAATCGATTCCGTTTACTATAGCACCAAAAGCTATAAGATACTTAGGAATAAACCTAACCAAAGAAGTCAATGATCTGTACTCGAGGAACTACAGAACACTCATGAAAGAAATTGAAGAAGACACAAAAAGATGGAAGAGCATTCCATGCTCATGGATCGGAAGAATAAACATTGTCAAAGTGTCTACACTGCCCAGAGCAATCTATACTTTCAATGCCATTCCGATCAAAATTACACCAACATTCTTCAAAACGCTGGAACAAACAATCCTAAAATTTATATGGAACCAAAAAAGTCCCCGAATCACTAAGGAAATGCTGAAGAAGAAAAGCAAAGCTGGGGGCATCTTGTTACCTGACTTCAGGCTTTATTACAAAGCTGTGATTACCAAGACAGCGTGGTACTGGAACAACAACAGAGAAATAGACCCATGGAACAGAGTGGAGAGTCCAGATATGGACCCACAAATCTATGGGCAAGTCATCTTTGACAAAGCAGGAAAAAATATCCAGTGGAAAAAAGACATTCTCTTCAATAAATGGTACTGGGAAAATTGGACAGCTACATATAGAAGAATGAAACTAGACCATTCTCTTACACCACACACAAAG
>PITA01033533.1:0-12645 GCA_004023965.1 Spilogale gracilis | reverse complement strand
AACACAAGCCGGTTTGAGAGAGGGAGAAGCAGGCTTCCTGCCAAGCAGGACTCTGGGACCATGACCTGAGCCAGACACCGACGCTTAACGACAGCCACCCAGGCGCCCCTAAAGTGTACTTAAATAAAGATTTTTTCCCTCAAGTCTTATAAATTAAATTACAATTACCTTATTTAAAGCATGTCCAACATGTGGGTCACCATTTGCATAAGGAGGTCCATCATGAAGACAAAATTCTGTTTTTACTTTTCTTTCTCTTTGCCATGAATAAAGTTCTGAAAATCCACATTTCTGTTTAAAAAGAACCATAACATCTGAACATCAACCAAACACACGATCCCCGAATCTGACCTTAAGTAACAGCCAGCATTTGCTTATTTCTTATCCCATACTATTGTATTTAACTCTAAAATCCAATGGTGAAGCTTCTAAAATGCACGTCTGAGTCCTCATCTTCTAAAAATTTTTAATAGTTTCCCCATAGACTTCAGATTGAAATTTAGGTTCTTTATACGGTGAACAGGGCCCTACAAGGATAGGACCACCAATTTCTGGCCAGTCTCTGAGCACGCCCTACCCTTCACTCCTCAGTCCAGCTAGGCTGAAGGGCCTACACTCCACCCAACCCCCCCCCCCCCCCACAGGCTCTATTCTTTCTCGCCTTTGCTCCCTTCCAAATCCCAACAATACTCACTGAAGCCCTACTCCCCTTCTTGCACCTACTGTGTACCCCTGGCCCAGTCACTCTGCCTTTATGGGCTTGTTACCTTATTTGAAAAAATGGTAGTAATTTTTGTGTGAAAATTACATGAGAAAACATTTGAAACTGTTACAGTTCCTGGCATATCCATGGTACTGACTAAAACACCTTAAAAATGTCGATGGCCGAAACAGGTTTCTGAGTCTAGAATTCTGATAACTGCCATAAGAATATTTAGGCTAAACAAATGTACTTAACCAATATATGCTGACTATCCAAGATCTTAAAGACTCCAGAATTACAGAAGCTAACAAGTGAATCTGCCTTAGAAAGTTCAGTCTAGTACAGGAGACAAATGCAGATTTTAGGAAGGGGACTCTCTGAAAGTTAAATACAGCTACTCTATTCTGCAAACAAGTCAGATTTCCAATGGGGCCCCTAACTGACACCACAAGAGTAAGCTTCAACTTTCCCACATAATCGAATTTTTATTTATATTTGTCCATATTAATTTGGTTTTCACAAGCCACTGGACAAAGTGTCCAAATTCAACTTTTTTTTTTTTTGGCCTAAAAAAGAAAAAAAAAAAGGGACCTCTAGCCAGTGTTGTGCTGCTTTGTGAGCATCTTCCTCAATACTCTTGCTCTGGAACCTCTGAGGGATTCACCTAGAGGTTTTGGAGCAAGAAACCCTGCGGGCAGCAGATGATTTCCACTGGCCCAGCCAATAACGCCCCCGCCCAAAGGAGCCCGGAGCCTGTGGCCCAGTCCCACCCGCCAGGGGTGAGGTCGCCCGGAGCGACGGCCAGCGAGGACCCGGCTCCCCACCTCCCCAGGCCAGGTGGGGCCTCCCTGCCCACCTGCTGGATCTCCAGCTCCATGTCGGGCTGCTGGCGGCCCAGCAGCTTCATGGGGAAGCTGGTCTGCGGTAGCAGCACCGTGTCCCGGTATCTGCCATTATTCGAGCTCTGCAGTTGGTTACTGGCCGTGGTGACTGACCGCACCAAAAGCCTCCTCGTCGTCCCTCGCCACCCCGGGTGACAACGAACGCGGGGCGGCACCCATAAATTCCCGGCCGCGGCCAGAGTCGCGGCTCCGCGCCCGCGTCGGTGCAGCCCCCAACGCATGGCGGGCCAACCCCGGCCTCCCGGTGAGCGCCAGATCCTCCAGCGGAGGCTCCCGCCGGGGCTGTGAAATACCAAGACCCCAGGGAACCTCCAGGAGTTCTGCCGGAGTGCGCACGCGCGCGGGGCACGGAAGGGGCGGGAAGCAGGTCCTTCCCAGAGACCGCAAGAAGGCAGCCGCCCCGTGTGTTGGCTGCAACCGGGGCGGGGCCGGGCTGCCTCTGAGGGGCGGGGCAGGGCGTGGCGGGCTTGCCCTGGCTCAGATTTTAATCAGAGCCCTGACTTTATTTTTTTAATGTATTTTAGTACATCCAGTATATATAATATTAACAAATATTTAAGTTATTTTTATGTATCCGAGACATTATTACTTCGACCTGTAATTAATATAAAATTATAAAAAAGATATTACATTCTTTGTCTTCACACTGAATTTTTGAAAGTCACTATGCATTTTACACACGTGGCATCTCAATTTGAGTTAGTGATTTGCCATGCGCTCAACCACCATACGAACTAAGGGCTACCATAGGGGGCAGCACCTCCTTAGCTGAGTGCTAAGTTCAGTACCAATATTATAAACCAACCTAATTATGTGATACTCAGATTCTCTATACCCTTAATATGTCCCACTCCTACAGAATTGTATATGGGTGTAGGACTTGAACTCTAGTTTCTGAGTTCTATCTGCTTTCTATCCTATTTTTGGAAGTTTGGGTTAGGCCACTTTTTTTTTTTTTTAAGATTTTATTTATTTATTTGACAGAGAGAGATTACAAGTAGGCAGAGAGGCAGGCAGAGAGAGAGGAGGAAGCAGGCTTCCTGATGAATAGAGAGCCCATGCGAGCCTCCATCCCAGGACCCTGAGATCATAATCTGAGGTGAAGGCAGAGGCTTTAACCCACTGAGCCACCCAGGCACCCTGGGTTAGGCCACTTTTACACACACACGCAAACGGTGAAAATAGCATTCATGAGCTGCATTAGTACCTATTTTTAGCTAACTGAAAGAAACCAGAAGAGGATTTTTGCTTTTCCGCAAAAAGTGAAAATAACATTTAAGCATTTGTTTTGCAGCAAGACTTGATAGAGCCAGCTGATACCCCAAGCTACCAGAGTGGCCAACCGAGCTGCTCTCAGCGTCTCAACATCAGCTGCCAGCCCCTTTGAACTGTGTCTGTGAGCATCTGTACTCTATCTTGATTTATTTTGGGCATTTGTCAGCAAGATGTGCCCTAAGGTATCAGGAAAGCTTAAGAAAGGTTATTTTTGGGCATCTGGAAGGGCTAAAAAATTTTTCCATGTAAATTAATGATAATTGCTTCTCTGCTTTACTCCATTTAGGCTTATGAAAGTTTTCATAGGAACACTACTTTCAGCTAGCAGGGGGAAATCTGTATTTGGTTGGCCAGGTCATAGTAGTTCACAATTGTTATCTTCTCACTGTAAAGTGTACCTCTTCCTATTCATAAGACACAACATCTAGAATATTTGGCTTGCATAAATAAAAAGACTGAGCAATTTTCTACAAAAATAAAAAGAAAATTTTGTATGGAAAAACATACCACAAAGTAAGAAGGCAAGTGGCAAATAATAAGCGTTCAGTGTCAGCCTTTCACCAGGCCCTATTCCCAGCTCCTTAGCTCATTTAATCATTAAACCCCATAAGGTGAAATATAACATGCCAAAACAACCCTCCGTGGTGAGGTAGGTATTATGGCTATTGTCATTTTACAGATAAGGAAACTGAGGCACATAGTGATAAGTAACTTGCCCAAGATCACACAACTAAGAAGTGGCAGAGCTGAGATTCAAATCCAGGCAGTTGGGTTCCAGTACCCATATGGATAATCACCATACTATATTCCCTCCCCTACACTATACTATGGGAAAGAACATTTGCAAACACATTTTAAAAATTAATATCTACGAGTGCCTGGGTGTTTCAGTTAAGCATTCGACTTGTGATCTCAATGCAAGTTTTGATCCAGGGTCATGAGTTCAGGCTCTGTGTTGGGCTCCATGGTGGGCATGGAGCCTACTTAAAAAAAAAAAAAGTTTAATTTCCGAAATGTATAAGGAGCTGCTACAAATTAGGAAAATAAATATAAACAACCCAGTGGGAAAAAAGTGAAAGGAGAGGAAGAGGCAATTCCTAGAACAATGGAAAAGGCCAATAAACAGAGTCAAATATACTCAAAGAAACTGAACCTTAGGAGTCATCAAGGACAGGCAATTAAAACAAGATACCATTTCCATCCAGCAGATGAAAGCAAAAATAAAAATGTTTGATGACAAAGACTGGGACGGTGTATGAAAGTGGCCTCTCTGACACTGTTGGTAGTAATGTATAATTTGTACTGCCTTTTCGAATGACAATTTGGCAATATCTATCACCATTTCAAAGGCATCTCACTTTGGATCTACATCTGGGAATCTAGCCTGTGAACTTTAGTCCCACAGGAGCACAACGATGAATGCATAGAAGAGCTCTTCTAATCAACCCCTACATAACACATTACTGAATTCAACTGTGCTCTCTGTCTCCCCATAAATCCTGTTCTGAGGGTACACTCAGCCCTCAATGCAGAAAGCTACTCTCTATATGTGCACACTTTTCTCCTGCTGAACTACCAGTTACGTCTATCCTTAGTTTTATTCAAGCCAGTTGTACTTGTTATGTAATTTAATTAATTAATTAAATTTATTTATTTAATTATAAAAACTAATGTATGCTGAAAATGGTAAATTTTGTCATATATAGTTTTATTTTTTATTATTTATTTTTTTATTTTAAAGATTTTATTTATTTGGGGGCGCCTCGGTGGCTCAGTTGGTTAAGCGACTGCCTTCGGCTCAGGTCATGATCCTGAAGACGCAGGATCGAGTCCCACATCGGGTTCCCTGCTCTGGCTGTGTTTCTCTCTGTCAAATAAATAAAATGTTAAAAAAAAAAAAAAAAGTAGGCACGCCTCTCGCTCTGACAGTAGGCGCTACACGCCGCCGGAGAGTTCAGGGGAAAACACGGAGGAACGGAGTTTTTCTGACGGGTCGGGACTCTCCGACCGCCTTGGGAGTAGCTGTTCTGCGGCTGCGCGAATTTCCCGCATGCTCAGTAGCTGCGGTAGGTTTGTCCTATATCCACCAACGTACGACCTAGTGACAGGAAGGCGGCCAGGTGCTGGACACAAGGAGGAACCTGTTGCTTGATAACGTTGTGTTGTTGCTGTTGTTACCCTTCAAGTGTCTTTCGTCTAGCTTTGTTCCAGACTTGTCACTGTAAGTTTCTCCCTTGCGAATCAGGGCAAGGGCCTTGGGCCGATCTGACTCATTTATTGGTCCGCTAACTCCACCCCTTTGCACTGATTCAAGGAGATTACAGGGATTTATGTTTTAAAAAGAACAAAGTTTGCATGAGTCAAATTGCCTCTCCAGATATTCCAATTTCGGACGTAGATTTTTGGGTGTCAGCAATTTAACTGTTGATCGGTGCGTTTGTTTTCTTGCTCGGGGTCTTTTCACGGCTATTTGTCATAGAATTAACAAGGCAAACCTAGACAGTGAGTTCGTTAGTACACTCGAATTCAGAGACAGCTTACGTCTGAAATTAAATTTCGTTCAGATAGCACACATTCTTCCTACTCTCTATCTTCCGTACTTGTAGCTTCCTTGGTTTATTCAGGTATCTGTGAAAATAGCACTGCTAGTTCAAAAGATATGTACATTTTATTTTCAGTGAGCTTTCCAAAACCATCCTAAGAGGTTTTAACCACTTTGCATCCTTGCTAACAGTGCTCAGGAGGATGTTTCCTCAGAGGCTTGCCAACACTGAGCGTTTTTTCTCTATGCCAGTCTTACACATTAACAATCATGTTTTGCTGTTTTAATTTGCGTTTCTTTCATAACTAATGAAGTTGAGCATTTCATATAATTAATGACCATTGTTTTTCTTTTAATAGTAATAGTCTCTTTGTGTCCTTTGCTCGTTTTTCTTTCTTTTTCTCTTTTTTAAAGATTTTATTTATTTATTTGACAAACACAGCGAGAGAGGGAACACAAGCAGGGGAATGGGAGAGGGAGAAGCAGGCTTCCTGCTGAGCAGCCCCCCCCCCCCAATGTACATGATACAAATTTTTTTCCTCATTTGGTCAATCATCTGCTTTGCTTATGGTAATTTGATTACATAGAGACCTTAATTTTTATTCAGTCAAACTTGTCAATGTATTCTTTTATAGATTCTTAGTTTTTCTCATGTTTAAAAATCCTTTACCAAATTTACAAAATATTTCACACGGTTTTATTCTCATGCTTTTATGGCTTCATTCTTTACTTCTAAAATCATGCATTGCTCTGGAATGTATATTGATACAAAGAATACAAAAAGGTTCCAACATTTTGTTTAAAAGATTAGCAACTGTTCCCACCATTTTTGCATGATTTCCCTTGTGATTTGAAATACCACCTTTAGTGTGTTTGGATCTACTTCTGGAATTTAATTCTGCCGAGGACTAAACTGTTTAATTATTGTAGTTTTATATCATATTTTGGTAACTGGTAAGGAGAATATCTTGGCTCATTGTTCTTTTATAGAATTTGCTGTTATGCTCATATTTTTATTTTTCTAGATGACCTTGAACCTTAGCATCACTTGATCAGGTTTCAAAAGATACAGTCTTTGTATTTTGATCAGGAACTCGGTCATTCATTTAAAAAAGACTTTATTTATTCATCTGAGAGTCAGAGAGAGAGAGACAGAGAGAGAGAGAGAGAGAGAGATGGAGAATGAGCAGGGTCAGGGAAGAGGGAGAGGGAGAAGCAGGCTCCTCCTTGAGCAAGGAGCCCAGTGGGGGACTCAATCCCAGGACTCAGGGATCATGAACTGAGCCGAAGGCAGATGCTTAACTAGCTGAGCCACCCAGGCGCCCCTGTCATTCTTTTTTAGGTCCTAATCCTCATGTGCTTACGACCTTTACATTCAATTCAAGATACATTTCCCAGTCTTTCAAAGGAAATGGATCATTTGATTCATGTTTTTAATCCTTCAGAACTAGCCCTATTGGCTACTGTAAAGATTTTTTAAAGGATGGGGTGTTAGGTTGATAGCCTTAAGTGGCATACAACCTTTTTTTCATATATATTTTAAGCCTCAAGCCCTGAATGTTATGAAAAAGAATCTGCCTTATATTGGTTATCAGGTTACATCCTCAGGGTCAAAATAATGTTGCAGAAGCTACAGGAATTATTTTGCCCCAAACATTACCCTGATGCCTCTGCAGGGTAGCCAATAATGAGGACAATTATCACAATAATGGTTAGCTAGTATGATTTGGTGCTACTTTGTGCCAGGAAACGTTACAAGTGCTTTACCTGCATTACTCATTTAATAATTACATCAACCATATACTATATACTATAGATACTATTATTAGCCCCATTTTATAGTTTGAGGCACAGAGAATTTAAGTGGCTTTCCCTAGGTCACACAGCTAACAAATGCCAGAGCCAGGATTTGAACCCTGGTGGTTGACTCCAGTGCCTGTGCCTTTAGCTACCTTATCCTGGTTTTGTGGGGTTTTTTTTGTTTTTTTTGTTTTTTTAAGATTTTTATTTATTTGACAGAGAGGAACACAGCCAGAGAGGAACACAAGCAGGGGGAGTGAGAGAGGGAGAAGCAGGCTTCCCAGGTCTCCGGCATCAAGACCTGAGCCAAAGGCAGTCGCTTAACCAACTGAGCCACCCAGCACCCCTACCTTATCCTGTTTTTGAGTAAGCTGTCAGAGAGCTGTGTTTACAGAGGGTGGGGCTTTAGGACCCAGAAGGTGTGGAACTGGCAGAGAAGGAAGTACCTGGTATATAACCTGAACTGCTCTAAGGAAGTTAGCAACTTGCAGGCAGCTTTTCAGCAGCAGCGGGAGCATCAAGTGATCAACAAGGTGATTCTCATTTGGGTTCTGGGGGGGAAGGGGGCACAATTAAAAAGGCTAACAGGAACCTCTTTTCCAGATGTGTTTTGATAATCTAATTAGATTCATTTTCTTTCTTAAGGGCCAAAATTGTATTCATTTGTTTACAAAATATGTGAGAAAAATATTAGACAAGGGGATAATGCTATTTCATTACTAATTATGTTTGGACCAAAGAAGTATTTCAGAGAAATTGGTAGAAACATTTTATTGCCAGCTAAAAGTGATTTGCGGGATCTCTTTAAAAATCACTGTTACACTTTACATCAAACCTGTTACAGTCTTAGGAAGCTGGTGGTAGCTTTAAATGGCAGTTCATATAGTATGCATTTTATGAGGAATGTAGTAGAACAAGCCTAAAAGATTTTCTTTATGAGAAAATACTGTGGATATGGCAAACATAAAAGGAAGTGGCTATATGAAGCCTGAGAAGACTGGAATGATTGCTTAATTGGCTCAAATGTAAATGATATCTGTGAAAAGGTACAACAGTACCATACAGTGAGGGAAAATGATCTGCCTTTTACCAGTGGCATTTTATATAACATGGGGACTATATGAACATTCCAGCACATATTAAAATATCCTCAGTAGTTAAGACATTTGGGTGGTACATGATTAGTTGCCTGAAGACTACCTTTTCCAGGTAGGATAGATCACATATGTAGCTGGTCGTGGATATTTAGGAAGTAGAGGTAAGGTCACCAAAGTGTTTACTGAATTATTTTTCCTGTTTTCTGTTTGAGTGTTAGTAATTTTCATAAGGAGTTTTTCCACCTAAGACTGCTAATAAAATTAATCTGGCCTGATCATAATGTAATGAGATAAAGACAATTTAAATATATAAGAATTTACTTTATTTTCATATTAATTCCAGACAACTGCTGGCCACAGAAAGATTCATTACCTTACGTCAGATTCAATTCTCTTCTTCTTCTGAAGGGTTTCAAACACCTCACTTGTTTATTGTCTCAACTGATGTTCATAATCCTTGTGAATAGAACGTTGATGAGAGAAAAAAAATGTAAAAAGCTTAAAAGGCACATCAGATCAAATATGCAGTCAGAAATTGGCGCTAGACCAATGGCTTGCTGAATTGACGTTCATAATGTCCCTTCTGTTCTGCATTGTGTTCCCTTGTTGCACTGAAATAATGTTGACGTGGTTCGATTAGAGGGCTGAGAGTTTTTGTCATCTTTTGGTTCCTTGTGAGAGCTCTAAGAAAGAGAAAAAGTTCCAGATGTTTGTTAGGGAGTGTTCTTGGGGTCACTTATGGGAAGTGTGGAGAAGGAAGTGTGGAGAAGGTAGTGATGCCTTGGGGAGTGGGGCGTTGAGGCTGCAATGCAGTCTCAGCGAAGACCTCAGTCATCCAATTGTGCTGGGCATTCAGAAGCTAGGATGACCCAGTAGAGTTGAGCCCGGTTGGAGTGTGGAGTGGCCTTTAAACCCATCCCCTCTGTTGTAGGTGCAATGGACTCTTCTCAGCAGATAAATTCCCAAAGAAAGGTGGCAGCTAAAAGCCATCTGTTAGTGGCACTCTCAGCAGCTGGGAAAATGTCCTTCAGCCCTCAAGGGGGTCTGGGTGCCTTACAATAGTCACTAAAATTGCACGGTTTGTATTTGTATTTTCAAAGAGGAATATACACGTTATCCTGAAGGCTGTTTTGACCATATTTTCCATTGGGCCAGGGGCTCTTCTGACACTCATTACTTTTCCAGATGATTGGTCTTCATCCTAGTTAGGTTTGTTGCACTTTGTCTTTATTTAGCAACTGATGATGGTAATAAATAGATTAAATTTTAATTTCTAATGGACGTTCATTGGTTTTTAGAAACTAATTGTAATCCCATCCAACCCCTCCTTTTTTTTTTTAATTACTCTGTACATACACCCACATCCCTTATGATCTTCATACCTGTCTTGACTCTTACCAGTTTCATGTTACAGACTTTAGGTTACAGTATTTTACCCCCAATCCACCAAAACATTAGCTCGTCCATGGCAGATGTTATATCTTATATTTTTAGCCCCGATGCACTTTCCACGGCCTTTGCACATACATACATACACCTCATACATGAAACTTTCTCACATAAAACTGAGGCAATTTTCCCTATGCTTCAAAATGTCCCGTCTGCAGAAAGAGAGAATACTGTGAAATTTATTGAGAGAGTTAATGCTGACATGGGGATTTTTCCAAGTCTCTTAGCAAATATTTATTAAAGGATCTGTACAGTTGAGTACTCGGTAAATATGTGTTGAACCGAATTCAAGTGACTGAAACCAATCGTTGGCTTTAAAAGTAACGACATTTTTCCTAATTTCCTCTCAGGGCTAAGCATGGCTTCCAGCCACACGGTGTTGATGCGGCTCGTTGCCTCAGCTTATTCTATCGCTCAGAAGGCCGGAAACATAGTCAGACGGGTTATTGCTGAAGGAGACCTGGGTATCGTGGAGAAGGTACTGAAAGTCTCATCTCATTTCATACCAACTTTATTTTTGTTCCTTCACATTTTAGCTAAAGGGCATAATAATCTGGACAGACTTCAGTAGTTGAAGTAACATCTCCTATATGGAGATTGCTCGACCCTTAGTTCAAATAAGCTCTATTTCTGCTTTGCAAATGACTCCAGGCTTCCCGCATCCAAAACTTTATTTGTATGGTTAGGCCTTTTGACTGCCGTCTAGCTGCAGAGTACTGTAAACAAGCTTCATAGCCTAAAGAAATCTCTTACAGGGGACGCCTGGGTGGCTCAGTTGGTTAAGCGACTGCCTTCGGCTCAGCTCGGGTCGTGATCCCAGAGAGCCGGGATCAAGCCCCACATCGGGCTCCCTGCTCGGTGGGAAGCCTGCTTCTCCCTCTCTCACTCCCCTCTCTCGCTTGTTTTCCCTCTCTAGCTGTGTTTCTCGCTGTCAAATAAATAAATAAAATCTTAAAAAAAAAAAAAATCTCTTACAGGATATTTAGTCCTTAGTGAACTTGCCATGTTGGTAAAAGCTGGCATAGAACTAAGTATTCCTTATACTCAGAGCTTTACATTTTTTTCTTCCTGGAAAAGAAACACAAGATGAGGTGGTGGTTTTATTTCCCCTGGTATGATAATTAAAAAACAGGTAAATTTAAAAAAAACTTAGGAAAATGATCAGAAAGATAGTTTATCATGATAGTTGATTCTTTTTGTTTTTGTTTTTTAGGTGAGCTCTAGACCCAGCATAGGGCTTGAGCTCACAATGGTGGGATCAGGAGTTGCACACCCTACCAACTGAGCCAGCCAATTGGTAATAGTTGATTCTTTTTTTTTTTTTTAAGATTTTCTTTATTTATTTGACAGAGAGAAACACAGCAGAGAGGGAACACAGGCAGGGGGAGTGAGAGAGGGAGAAGCAGGCCTCCCGCCGAGCAAGGAGCCAGATATGGGGCTCGACCCCAGGATCCCGGGATCATGACCTGAACCGAAGGCAAGATGCTTAACAACTGAGCCACCCTGGCGCCCCAGTAATTGATTCTTAAAAGAAAATCCTACCATGCATGCATTCTTGTTTACTTAAAAATTTTTTTAAAAAACATTTTATTGATTCATTAGAGAGAGAGAAACAGAGAGAGCACAAACAGGGGTAGAGGCAGAAGGAGAGCAAGAAGCAGACTCCTCGCTGAGCTGGGCGCCTGACATGGGGCTAAATCCCAGGACCTAGAGATTGTGACCTGAGCTGAAGGCAGACATTTAACCATCTGTCCACCTAGGTGCCCCTCTACCTTAAAATAGAATTTCTTCTACAAGATTTAGTTACCATTTCATATTGCAGTTTTTAAATATTCGTTTCCATAATTTGACTTTTTATCATAACTTTTAAAGAAGACTCTATTGTAATTTTGCCCAAATGAGAAAATTATAGGGAATGATTAACAACCATTAACATTAAAATGACTTATAAACAGAGTTGTACTTAAGTCACTCCTTTATAATAAATCAGGCATCTAAGGCTATTAGCAGAAAAAAATGAGAACCAAAAATATGAGTAAAAAATGACTTAGTAATAAATTCAGATGAGCTAATTATAGGACATTCAATATTAATGCTTTTAAAAATTAAGAATAAGGGTACCTGAATGATTCAGTCAGTTAATTATCTGAGTCTTGATTTTGGGTTAGGTCATGATCTCAGGGTCATGAGATTGATTCCCACATCAGGCTCTGTGCTGGATATGAAGCCTGCTTATGATTCTCTACCCTCAACTAGAAAAAAAAATTAAGAATAAAAATCAAGGGGTATGCCTGGCTGACTCAGAAGATCACTTGGCTTTTGGATCTCAGGGTCATGAATTTGAATCCCACATTGAGTGTAGAGTTACATAAATAAAATAACTTAAAAAAAAAGAATGAAAATCACAAGAACAAGTTAAATAAATCTCATTTCTTTTTTTTTTTTTAAAGATTTCATTTGTTTATTTGACAGAGAGAGAGATCACAAGTAGGCAGAGAGGCAGGCAGAGAAAGAGGAGGAAGCAGGCTCCCTGCTGAGCAGAGAGCCCAACCTGGGCCTCGATCCCAGGACCCTGAAATCATGACCTGAGCCAAAAGCAGAGGCCTTAACCCACTGAGCCACCCAGGCGCCCAAATAAATCTCATTTCTAATTTTGATAGCTTTATGGGTTTAATAGTATAGGAAGTAGATATAAGATATCTTGATTTCAGAAAAAAAACTTTTCATTGTCCATTGTCAAAAAAGTCAAGCTGTTGATAAATATGAAGATGACATGTTCCATCCCCTGTTAGGTATATTCATAACTGGGTGATCAATTTTACCCAAACATTTTGTTTTATTTTTTTTTTAAGATTTTATTTATTTGACAGAGAGAAA
>PITA01033532.1:0-12643 GCA_004023965.1 Spilogale gracilis | reverse complement strand
TCCTCTAAGACAACTATTGTTTCCTTGAGTTAAGTAAACATGTCTGCTGAGATATAGATCATTAATGGGTAGGTATTTAAGACAAAACAGCTGTGGAAATAGAGCAATGTTTTCCTGCAAGTGAATGATTTGCAATCGTATGGAAGCCCCTTTTCCCTGACAAACCCCATTACTTAGTAGTCATTAAATGAGGGATTCTTCCAAATACACATGGACAGGCCAATCGGAGTTGTTGACAGGAAAAGGCTTACAAAGGAACACATTGCTGCTCAAGAAGAGAGTTAAAAGAATTTTAGTTTTTCATATTCTTAGGCCTTTATTGCAATATTAATAATAATCAGTTAAAGTAAACTGAAATGATTCACCAAATCAATTTGCATTTCAAAATGCAGAAATTGTATGACTGAGTTACATGAATCAGACAGTGTTGGGATTAGTACTTTAGAACATCCATGGAGAGGACAGTGCTGTGATTTCGTGTGTTTTGTGCATGGTTTATAAATTTTTTTACATGCTATCAGTCTAGCCTTGTAGTCAAGTTCTGTAGTCAGTTCATAAAAACTAGAAGAAAAAAAATCCATTACAGAGGTATTTCAGAAGGGATAGATTAGAGTTTTGTTGGTTGTTTCTTTGGTGACAAAGGGATTTACAAAGGGCCTCTCAGTGCCACCACTTCTCTTTTTCCAGGGTGGGCTCCTAAGCTTTGAATTTTTTTTAATAAAAAGGTAGTTACTTGTATTTAGGTTCATGAGAAATGTTAAACAATGTTTATCTCTTTCTACACCTTTGGCAGCACAGGGTTTTACTTCAAAGACAGTTCTTATTAATATGCTTAGTATGGTGATCACTATATCTAGAGGTTTTATTTGAAACTGTCTTTTCCCACACCCATAAAAGCACTGTTTCAAGAGCTGTATGAAATAAGAAGCTATTGACATAGTCATTTATATTACATTCTTAGAGTCTTTCATAATTTGGGTACTTTAGGAAAATTATATTTAATCAATGTTCAATGTTTACCTCCCAAATGCACTGGCATTATGAGAAATTTATCTCAGCAGAGCTCTCTCAGTGCATTTACTTCTGATGCATTAAGATTATCATGTCTGTGAAGAGTCAGTGAGATCAAATGGCAGTAGATGCCAAGAAAAGATGCACGGTGCATGACTTTAGGATGCACCTAACCTGAAAGACTATGGTAGGTAGAACTGTTGCCTCCAAGAATATGCCACTCAATAATCCCCAGAGCTGTGTATATACTTTATGGGCTACCTCATATGGCAAAATGAACTTGGTCATAGTTAGGTTACTAATCAGTTGATTTTAACATAGGGAGATTGTCCTGAATTATCTGGGAGTAGATGAGATGGAACAATGTGATCACATGAGCCTTAAAAGCTGAAGAGGAATGCAAAAAAAGGGAGGTCAGAAATATTTGAAGCATATTAAATTTTTCAGACACTGTCCCATTGCTGGCTTTGAAGATGAAAGGAGCCATGAGCCAAGGAATATGGACAGACTCTAGAGGCTGAGTACAATCTCCAGCTGAGAACTAGCAAGGAAATGGGAGCTCAGTCCTATAGCTGCATGGAGCACAATATCCAGCCAAGCCCTTCTGGCCTCTTGTCCTAGAAAACCGTCAGAATATAAGTGTCATTTTATGCCACTATTTGTGACACTTTGTTAGAGCAGTGATAGAAAAGTAACTCAAAGTCATTAACTGATGCTAACAACATATAGACTGCTTATCAACAGTCATAGGATCTATCACTGTGGCTGACTTCTTTTGTCTGATATCTGTCAAACCCACTCCATGAGTCCCAAACCATGATCTTCTTGTTACCCTTGATACTTGGTGATAATTTATATGGACAGCTGTTACTTTGCTACCCCACTTAGCGACTACTTCCTCACCATGTTCTATAGTTATTTACCAGGTCTACTTCTAACCTGTTTCTGCTCATCAGAACAGGCCATAACATATAAGATTGTTCTCCCATACAATTTAGACTAATACCTATAATTTAATAAAAAGAGCCTAGTCTATTTTTTCTTTTTAATCATTTTGTTTTGAAACATTTGTACATTTTAAGAAAAATTACAAAGATAGTATCATTAAAAGATATTTTGAAACAGATTTTGAAGGCTGATTAAGAGTGTGAAGATTGGCAGATTGTTATCCTCAGATCTCATAATCTATTAAACAATGGTATCAATAAGCTTTAAATGGGCCTAGACATGGCTGGATAGAAGAGCATTGTTTCACTTCCCTAAGTGGAAAACTCACTTGCACTCTGCCATCTAGTGAGAAAGAGTATTAAAGAATGGATCATGGGGAGGGAAATAAAATATTCTCAAATTGCTTGAATGTAAATTAAAAGGAAAAGCATATAAAGGATATAAATGCACAGACTAAATTCTCTTTAAGAGTGTGGAAAATCTCTTTATGGAAGGGATATAAACTGTTTGCTCATGTTTCTTTAATAGTTTTCAAGCTGACATTTCATAATATATGAGTTTCCATCATCTCAGCACACTGACAAATTGCACTAAATTCCATTTGGTTAGATATGGAGATGCTAATGTGGCAAAAAGGAAAACAGAGGCCACATGTAGGTATTTATACACTAACAATGCACATTGGACTCTTTTTTTTTTTTAAACGTCAAAAGCAACACTGCTGCCTCTGGAGCTTTCTTTGCAAGGCAGAGCCAAAAAGGCAGGGGAGAAAAAGGCATCGACTGTGGTCTCTCAATGGAAACCTTTCTTCTCATCTTCATGATTTAGAGTAAAGATATAAAGTTGGCAAACAGATGATTTTGGCTCTGACATGAGGAAAAGAAAACAAGAAGTTAGGAGCATGGGTGCGGGAACGTAATGGAGGAAGGGTGGTGATACTAGGGAAGAAATTAGTTGTGTCTTTGAAAAGAGTTGGGTGCTGAGTCAGCCAGAAAATCCTGTTTTATTGTTTTTAATCTGGTGTTTTTCACTGAAAAGCTATCCTAGCCAAAAGATGAACTTGACTAATGTCCAGGAATGGGGGACAACTATTAACAAATTTAGGGTCAATGAAGGTCTTGTTTAGAGTTTTTTATGTGGGATAGCCATTTCTTTAAAAGTTACTCATACTATATACCTTCTTCTTAAGGCCTATTATTCTGTGAAAATATTAATTTTAGATGTTTTTCAGGAAATGGAAGTATGTGGTAGTAAAATATATGCTTCTTAAACAGTCACTACTGGCTGTAATAAAGGAAAAGGAGCATAAATTCAAGCAAACACATCATTACACTAGGTGACAGAAATGTAAACAGGACTCCAAAGAATACATATTTTAATAGCTTTGTCTTCCTTACTGATTTTTTCTCAAGTCCTACCTTGATCTAGGATAGCTATGCATCTAGATACATCAGGTTGCAAATTCTCAATCTGACCTATTACTTTCCTGAAGATTTGAGAACAGTTGTTTCATGTATTCTCTTTAACTCCCTCCTTGTTAACTCAGCTTAACAAATAAGATCCATGGGTGGAGGAGGAAGGAGAAATATGAAGATCTAAGAATAAAGAGTACTCTCTTCTTTCTTTGAATTATACCTTAAGTAGAAGTGCATTGCGAATGATTGGAGCAAGGGTGATTAAGGAAAAAATTTAGCTTCGATCGACATAATATACTACATTTATGAAGGAAAGAACAGAAACCACATGATCTCCTCAATAGGTGCAGGAAAAATATTTGAGGGGTGCCTGGGTGGCTCAGTCATTAAGCATCTGCCTTCAGCTCAGGTCATGATCCCAGAGTCCTAGGATCAAGCCCTGCATTGGGCTCCCTGCTCGGCAGGAAGCCTGCTTCAACCTCTCTCACTGCCCCTCCTTGTGTTTCCTCTCTAGCTGTATTTCGTTCTATCAAATAAATAAATAAAATCTTTATTAAAAAAAAAAGAACACCTGGGGTGCCTGGGTGGTTCAGTTGGTTAAGCCACTATCTTCAGCTCAGCTCATGATCCTGGAGTCCCAGGATTGAGTCCTGCATTGGGATCCCAGCTCCGCAGGGAGTCTGCTTTCTACTTTCTCCCCTCTCATGCTCACTCTCACTCACTCTATCTCAATAAATAAATAAAATTTTAAAAAATCTTAAAAAAAAAAACCACTTGACAAAAGACAGCATCCTTTCTAGATAAAAACCCTCTACAATGTAGGGATAGAGGGAACACACCTCAACATCATAAAAGCCATATATGAAATAATCACAGTGAATACCATCCTCAACAGGGAAAAAATGAGAACTTTTCCTTTAAGGTCAGGAGCATGACAGGGATGTCCACTCTCACCACTGTTGTTCAACATAATACTAGAAATCTTGGCTTCAGCAATCACACAACAAAAATAAATAAAAGGTATCCAAATCAGCAAGAAAGAAGTCAAACTTTCACTTATTGCAGACACCATGACACTCTATGTAGAAAACATGAAAGAATCCATCAAAAAATTGCTAGAACTGATACAGGAATTCAGCAGTCACAGGATATAAAATCAATGCACTGAAGTCTGTTGCATTTCTATACACTAAAAATGAAGCAGCAGAAAGAGAAATCAAGGAAATAATCCCATTTACAATTGCACCGAAAAACATAAGATACCTAGGAATAAATCTAACCAAAGAAGTAAAAGATATGTACACTGAAAACTGTAGAGCATTTATGAAAGAATTTGAGGAAGACACAAAGAAAGGAAAAAAAAACATTCCATGGTCATGTATTGGAAGAACAAATATTGCTAAAATGTCTATGCTACCTAAATCAATCTACACATTCAAAGCAATCCCTATCAAAATACCACCAACATTTTTCACAGAGCTGGAACAAACAATCCTAAAATTTATATGGAACCAGAAAGACCCCGGATAGCCAGAGGAATGTTGTAAAACAAAGCCAAAGGTGGTGGCGTCGCAATGCCAGACTTCAAGCTATATGACAAAGCTGTAGTCATAAAGACAGTATGGTCGTGGCACAAAAAAAAGATATATAGATCAATGGAACAGAATAGAGAGCCCAGAAATGGACCCTCAACTCTCTGGGCAACTAATCTTTGACAAAGCAGGAAAGAATATCCAATGGAAAAAGGACAGTCCCTTCATAAATGGTGCTGGGAAAATTGGACAGCCACAAGTAGCAGAATGAACATGGACCATTTTCTTATACCATACACAAAGATAAACTCAAAATGGATGAAAGACCTCATTGTGAGAGAAGAATCCATCCAAATCCTAGAGGAGAACACAGGCAGCAGCCTCTTTGACCTCGGCCACAACAGCTTCTTGCTAGACACGTCTCCAAAGGAAAGGAAAACAAAAGCAAAAATGAACTATTGTAACTTCATCAAGACAAGAAGCTTCTGCACAGCAAAGGGAACAGTCAACAAAACTAAAAGACAACCTACGCAATGGGAGAAGATATTTGCAAATGACCTATCAGATAAAGGGCTAGTATCCAAATTCTATAAAGAAATTCTCAAAGTCAACACCTAAAAAACTCAAGTAATCCAGTCGAGAAATGGACAGAAGACATGAATGGACATTTATGCAAAGAAGACCTACAAATGACCAACAGACACATGAAAAAAAAATGTTCCACATCACTCAGCATCAGGGAAACACAAATCAAAACCACAATGAGATACTCCCTCACACCAGTCAGAATGGCTACAATTAACAACTCAGAAAGTAACAGATATTGGTGAGGATGTGGAGAAAGGGGAGCCCTCTTATAGTGTTGGTAGGAATACAAACTGGTGCAGCCACTCTGGAAAGTGGTATGGAGGTTCCTCAAGAAGTTAAAAGTAGAGCTACCCTATGACCCAGCAATTGCACTACTAGGTATTTATCCAAAGGGCATAAACATAGTGATTCAAAGGGGCACCTGCTCCCCAGTGCTTATAATAGCAATGCCCACAATAGCCAAACTGTGGAAAGACCCAGGATTTACATCGACAGATGAATGATAAAGGTGCTATGGTATATATAAATATATATATATATATATATATATATATATATATATATATATATATATACACACACACAATGGAATATTACTGGGCCATCAAAAAATGAAATCTTGCCACTTGCAATGACATGGATGGAACTAGAGGGCTTTATGCTACATGAAATAGAGAAAGACAAATACTGTATGAGTTCCCCCATTTGTGTAATTTAAGAAATAAAACAGATGAACATAGGGGAAGAGAATGAAAATTAAATAAGATAAAGACATAGAGGGAGGCAAACCATAAGAGACCCTTAACTATAAGAAACAAACAGTGTTGTGGGGGGAAGATGGGTGGGGAGATGGTGTAATTGGGTGATGAGAATTAAGGAGGCCACTTGATATAATGAGCCCTGATGAATCACTAACTACTACCCCTGAAATTAATAATACACTATATGTTAACTAAACTGAATATAAATAAAATAAAAAAGATTGAGCTGTATGACTCAAGCTACAGTTGAGCAGACTTAAAATTTGACTCTCCTGTGTGCTTCTGTCCTAGAAGTACTTTACAATAGCATATCACTGTTTGGTGTGAACTTTCAGAGATTCTCAGATAGGCTCCCTAAATACCTAATGTGAATAAGGTATCTCCTAAATACCCCAGCAGACCACCATCTGTTTTCTAGGGATCTAGAATTTTCAGAAATATTTCATTCCTGAGTCACTTCCTTGCTCTGGCACCTTCTCCGCTGCAGATCTATTTAGTATGGGTAACCTTGCAATTTTCTGCCTGGCTATAACTATGATATCACAAATCAGCCTGTGTGTCTAGAATGTAAGAAGGGAGAAGTGGACCTTGAACTCTAATGGGCAAAAAAAAGAAGAATGTAAATTAAATACTTTCCTCAGTGGCAAGGAAGCTGATGGCAAAGCAGATAAAATAATGACAAAACAAAACAAAATCAAAGGCAGATTGTCCATATGTTGCATTTAAATAGTACCCTCTGTCCCTGTATGATGCTGTTTTTTCCTAATGTCTACTTGATAGAGATGTGCCATTATCACCAGCAGTGCAGGCATTGGGAGAGAATCAGGTCAATGGGCAAGCTGCGGGGAAAGAAAATGCTATGTAATAAAAAGATGGAAGGAGGGTCTATATGAATCAAAAAGAAAGAGGAAGTAAGACAACAAGCAAAACAAAGAAACTCAGAACATTTCACATAGTGCTATGGATATTAAGATAATGAGATTTAGAATAAGTTTTTATAGGTTGGGAAATAAATATAAACCTAGGGCAAAAACCAGAAGCAAAACCAATGTACCTTGAGGCAAGTAGACAAAGTGCCAGAGACTAGAGCCTTTGACAAGACTGGCCCGAGGCCAAGCCATGTTTGAGCTATTTTCTTTTGTTCTCTTTCCTTCTTGAACTTTCTTTTCCTGTCTCATCCTCAGGAGCCCTCTCTCTTACTGATGACAGCTAGCTAATCTGGTAAACAAATTCGTAATGACGGATTAAAGATGTAGCGAAAAGAACTCAGGCTTTGGTGTCAGACAGACCTGGGCTCAGATCCCAATTCTGCCTCTTTCTTAATCCATTTCTTAGATGTGTGGTCTCGGATAGCTTTCTTAAAATATCTCAGTTGATGTGTTTTTAAAATGGGAATAATCAGATCCACCACACTGAATTGTTGTGAAGATGAAAGTAATGTCTATGAGGTACCTAGAAGAATACCCTGGATATAGTAGTTACTTTATAAATGGAACAGCTGTTTCACAATCAACATATTCTTCTCAAGAGTATATTTATAATTTCATAGGAATATTCATTCTACCAGAAGAATATTAAGTAGATTTCAAGGGCCAGGGATGAATCTTTTAGGCCATTATCATTACTAACATTTGTTAAGTTTATAGAATGTGCTGAGTCTCTTGTTAAGGACTATAATAAGAAATTTCATCTGATCCTAACAACTCTATGAGCTGGATACCATTACTATTTCCATTTTATGAAAGAGGAAACTAAGTCACAAAAAGGTTATAGGTAACTTGACCAAGGTCATAGAGCTAGAAAGTTGAACAGTCAAGGTTTTACTAATGTTCTATTCAATATAATGATATAAAAGACTCTTTATGCTACTTATATGGAAAGAATCTCCTGCAAAGGTCACCAAGGTGCTAAGTGTTTACACTTGGCAAATGACTACTGTACTCCTGCTCAAATAATCCAACCAAAAATTAAGATGTCAAGGTTTAAAGTCCACCATGATAAAAAATAGCTACCATTTGTTGAGTATCATATACCAGGCACCATGTTATGCACTCTTTATACATGACCATATTTATATGATTTACATAGAATAATTGTGTAGTGTGATGTTGATCTTTTTCCCATTTCAAGGGGAAAACACAGAGGTTTAGAGAATACAAGTAACTTGCTTGGGATTACAGGGTCAAGAAGCTATAACACAACTAGGAAATCCCTAGTTGTCTTCTATTAGGCTATGCCAGAGTTTGTGCATCTTTCCTGTACGCAACTGTGCAGGGTAGAACAGTTCTGCTCACTCCTCCCCTGAGCATTACTGGCTCAGCTGGGAAGTTCAAATCCAACCTTCAAAGCCATTTTCCATCAGGGCTAACTTGTACTAATCAGGAGGGGTATTCACTTGAAAGTAGCACTTTGGAAGTAATGCCTTTAATGTGTTCAAAGGTAGAAAGGAATTTTGTGAGGGTTTCTTTTTTTTCTTTCTTTTTTTGCCTTTTATTTTGGTATGAGTCATACTGCTGGCTAGTTTCACTGAGAACCAACTATAATCTGGCTCCATCCCCAAGGATAATAAAATATCTAGTATAATGGTTTATAAGGAATGATTAGGTTTTAAATTTCTTTCTGATTTTGGAAATATCTTCATTGAAGTTTTGAATGTAATTTTCACTAACTGTAGTAATCATATATATATAAAGTTCGAGTTCTTCTTCTCTTAAGTCCATATAACTTACAGAGATTGAGGAACTACATGGTGCCTGAAACAGTATTAGGCTTCAATTATGAGGATAGGTTGTGTTCTTACTCACTCAGACCTTACTGGTCAGCAATAAGATCTACTTGATTCTACTCCTTATATACTCATTCATTCATCAGACATTATTGAGCATCAGGCATTGTGTTAGGCATTGTGTGTGGACAAAAACAAATAATAATTAATATGTATTAAGCATTTAGTATGTGCCTAGCACTACTTTAAGTACATTACATGCATTAACTCCAGCAATCTTCCTAGCAACCATTTGAGATAGTTTCTATTATCTCATTTTATAAATGAGAGAATGGGCACTGGTAGGTCAAATAATCTGCCCAAGTCAAAAATGGTGGAGCCAGGCAGTTATTCCAGAGCTTGCACTCTTAGATACTATGTTAAACTACTTACAATAGTGAATGAGAAATAGTCTATGTCTTTAAGGGCTTCAAAGTCCAGCAAATCAGACTAAAAAATTTAAATCAAGCAGTTATAATACACTGTGATTTATGATATGGTATGTATAGGAGTCATGAGAGCATGTTATCAGGGCTATCTAACATAATCTAGAGAGTATAGAAGTGAATATCCGAACTGAGGATGAAAGTGAGCTATCAAGACAAATGGACTAATAGGATGGGTGTGTGGGTGGGGAAGAAGTGGAGGCTCACTCAGAAGTGTGTTTCAAGATGCATAGACCAATGGAACAGAGTAGAGAGCCCAAATATGCACCCTCAACTCTATGGCCAAATAATCTTTAACAAAGCAGGAAAAAATATCCAGTGGGAAAAAAGACAGTCTCTTCAATAAATGGTGCTGGGAAAATTGGACAGCTGTATACACAAGAATGAAACTCGACCATTCTCTTACATCATACAGAAAGATAAACTCAGAATGGATGAAAGATCTCAATGTGAGGTAGGATTCCATCAAAATCCTAGAAGAGAACATAAAGAGTAACCTCTTCGACATTGGCCACAGCAACTTCTTTCAAGACACGTTTCCAAAGGCAAGGGAAACAAAAGTGAAAATGAACTTTTGGGACTTAATCGAGATAAAAACATTCTACACAGCAAAGGAAACAGTCAACAAAACAAAGAGGCAACCCACATAATGGGAGAAGATATTTGCAAATGACACTACAGACAAAGGGCTGGTACCTAAGATTTTTAAAGCACTTCTCAAACTCAACACCCAAAAAACAGGTAATCAAGTCAATAAATGGGCAGAGACATGAACAGACACTTCTCCAATGAAGACACACAAATGACTAGCAGACACATGAAAAAATGTTCATCATCATTAGCCATTAGGGAAATTCAAATAAAAACCACACTGAGATACTACCTTACACCAATTAGAATGGCAAAAATTAACAAGGCAAGAAAAAATAAATGTTGGAGAAGCTGTGGAGAAAGGGGAATACTCTTACACTGTTGGTGGGAATGCAAGTTGGTGCAGCCACTTTGGAAAATAGTGTGGAGATTCCTCAAAAAATTAAAAATAAAGCTACCCTATGACCTAACAACTTCACTACTAGGTATTTACCCCAAAGATACAGATGTAGTGAAAAGAAGGGCCATATGTACCCCAATGTTCATAGCAGCAATGTCCACAATTGCCAGACTGTGGAAAAAACCAAGACACCCTTCAACAGACAAATGGATAAAGAAGATGTGGTCCATATATACAATGGCATATTACTTAACCATCAGAAAGGATGAATTCCCAACTTTTGCATCAACATGGATGGGACTGGAGGAGATTATTTTGAGTGAAATAAGTCAATCAGAGAAAGTCAATTATCATGTGGGTTCACTTACTTGTGGAACATAAGGAATACCATGGAGGACATTAAAAGAAGGAAAGAAAAATTGAAGAGGGGGAAATTGGAGGGGGGAGATGATGAACATGAGAGACGTTGGTCTCCGAGAAACAAACTGAGGGGTTTTTTTTTGGGGGGGGATGGGTGAGCCTGGTAATAGGTATTAAGGAGGGCATATATTATGTGGAGCACTGGGTGTTATATGTAAACAATGAATCTTGGTGCACTACATTAAGAACTAATGATATATTGTATGGTGACTAACATGACACAATAAAAAAAATTAAAACTAGAGGAAAAAAAGAAGGGTGTTTCAAGCAGAGGGAACAACATGTACAAACCTAAGTTAATTTATTATAACTGGGATATTTAGTATTGGTGGGGTATATTTGTTGAGGCTAGAGAATTAGGTTTTAGATCATGCAGGTTTATTTAGGTCATGTTAAGAAATTTGGATGCTATCCAAAATACAGTATGAATTCACTGAACAGATTAAAGCAAGAGAGTGACAGCAATTTACATATTCTCATATATACATTTTAAAAAGATTGTTCCAGTAATAGTGTGGAAAATGGAAAGAAGGGGTAGGAAGGCCAGTTTTCACAAATTAATAAAAATTATTTTTCACAAATCAATAGCTGAATATGTGACATATACCTGAACAGTTCCCATTTTCTTCTTGGAAATTTTTGATGATGATAGTGAAAAACTTTCTGGTTCCTGTGGCCCTGATTTTTCCTATCCTCCCAAAGTGCATGCAACCAACATAATATATATTTTTGGCTAAAGATCTTATTCTAGTCATTGCTTCAGAGGGGAAGAAATCAGTCAGTTCATCTTTGTGGTTATTTCTATTTATGTTTTTAGTTTAGAAAACATTATTTGTCAATTGAATAAAATAACTTATGCTTGTTTCAGATGATACAGTTATGCACTTTTTGGGAAGTATTAGTTTCATTATTCAGATCAAGTTCCTGAGGTATAATTGAGTATAAGACAGCTTAGTATAAGACAGATCTACTCAAGTTTTGTTATCTCCTTGATTTATCCCACTGCCTTTAGAGAAGATGTGTGTCACTTTTGTTTCAAATGTACATTGTGATGATTTGATACATATATATTATAAGATTATTAGGACAATAGGTTAGTTAGCACCTCCATCATCTTGCATAATTTCATTTATCACTCACTCTTTTTATTCTTTCAAGATTTTACTTAAATTCAAGTTAGTTAACATAGAGTGTAGTTTGGGCTTCATAAAAAACAAAATAAATAAGCAAAGGGAAAAAATAAGAGAGAGGGGGACAAAACAAGAAACAGACTCTTAAATATAGAGAAAAAACTGATTACCAGAGGGGAGTTGTGGGGAGGGGGGTCAGTAAAATACATGATAGGGATTAAGGAGTGCAATTTTTGTGATGAACAAAGGGTGATGTGGAAGTATTGAATTATTGTATGGTTCACTTGAAACTAATATAATATTTTATGTTAACTAACTGGAATTAATATAAAAACTTTTAAAAAAGGAAAATATAGTGATCACATGCCAACTTCCTACCTCATAAAACCTGTAAGTGGATGCAGACAACTGACTTACAGATTTCAGCACAATAGGTATAGAGGTAATGAAATCAAGATTAAGAAGCAAACCAGAGAACCTCTTCCCTCCCAAGAACTTGTTGTAAAAACTAATAAGGTACATCTCATGGAGGAAGAAAAACTTGCAATGCCAAGGAGATGATACTTATTTATCAGTCTCTACTACAGCAGCAGAGGCTCAAATAGGCTGGCAGGGTATTGAATAGAAGTCAGCGAAA
>PITA01033531.1:0-12654 GCA_004023965.1 Spilogale gracilis | reverse complement strand
CATCCCCCCACCCCTCCCTCCAAGTCCCTCAGTTTGTTTCTGTGTCCAAAGTCTCTTATATTTTGTTTCTTTCCCTGAATTACCCTACTTCCCATTTCCTTTCCTTCTCCTACTGTCCTCTACATTACCCCTTATGCACCGCAAGTAAGTGAAACCGTGTGATACCTGACTTTCTCTACTTGGCTTATTTCACTCATCATAATCTCTTCCAATCTAGTCCAAGTTGCTACAAAAGTTGGATATTCATCCTTCCTGATGGAGGCATAGTATTCCATTGTATATATGTACCACATCTTCTTTATCCATTTGTCTGTTGAAGGGCAGCTTGGCTCTTTCCACAGTTTGGCAATTGTGGCCATTGCTGCAATGAACATTGGGGTACATATGGCCCTTCATTTCACTACATCTGTATCTTTGGGGTAAATGTCCAGTAGTGCAATTGCAGGGTCATAGGGTAGTTCTATTTTTAATTTTTTAAGGAATCTCCACACTGTTTTCCAAAGCAGCTGCCCCAACTTGAATTCCCACCAACACTGTAAGAGGAGAATCTCAATCTTTCATGCCTGGGCCAGAGATCTGGCATGGCCATTTTTACTCTGTTCCTTGAAGAGATGCAGAGAGTATCAAGGGAACAAAAACCACACAAAAAACTCACTTATATTGATCCCAGCCCCCTGAAAATAGATGGGACAACTCTACCCAAGCAAAGATACCTGAGAGGCAGGACAGTAAGCCCTTCTTACTGTCAGAAGACAGACTGAAAAAACAGGTGGACTACAATTTTATGGATCCCTCAAGACCATAAAACTCCAGCACCATGGTAAAAATAGTATATTGAGCTCCAGGTGTTTTCTCACAACTCATTTATCTTTCAGTCTAAAATTTTCCATTTCTTTTTTTTTTTACCTTTTTCCGGTTTCAAATAGATTCTTACTTTACAAACATATTTTTAAATCACTTTTTAACTTTTGCTTTTCACATTTTATAGATATATGCTTTATTTTATAGATATGTGCTTCATTTTAGTGCTTTTTTTCATTTTATTCAATTTGATATCTACCTATCTATTAGATAGATGATAGATAGATAAATAGATGAGAAATAGATGACAGATAGATACTAGATAGATAAAAGATAGATGATAGATAGATGATAGATTGATAGATAGATAATAGATATAAGTTTTGCTTTCTTTGTAATTTTGGGATGCAGTGTTTTCTAACACACAGACCAAAACTCAATCAGGAACAAATGGATCACCTGCTTTGTCCACCCTGCCAGATTATAACTTCTGCATCCTTGCCATCAACCTTTTTTGTTTTGTTTTGTTTTGACCTTGTTTGTTGTTGTTGTTGTTGTTGTTGTTGTTTTTGTTGTTTTCTTTTCTTTTGTGGATTCTGACCACTTCGGATTTGTCTAGGGTGTATTTTGCTTGGTTGTGGCTGATATTTTGAACTCAACTTATTCACTCACCCATCCTTCTATGGGCAAAATGACTACAAGGAAGAATTCACGACAAAAGAAAGAACCAAAGGCAATGTTCTCTGCCACAGAGCGAACTGATACGGATATAAACAAGATTTCAGAGATGGAATTCAAGACAGCAATTACAAAATTAATGGCTAGGCTAGAAAAAGCATAAATGACAGTACAGAACCTCTAAGGGCAGAAATGAGATCTAATCAGGCTGAATTTAAAAATACTATGAATGAGGGGAGCCTGGGTGGCTCAGAGTGTTAAGCCTCTGCCTCTGCTTTTGGCTCAGGTCATGATCTCAGGGACCTGGGATCAAGCCCCATGTAGGGCTATCTGCTCAGAAGGGAGCCTACTTCCCCCTCTTTATCTGCCTGCCTCTCTGCCTGTTTGTGATCTCTCTGTCAAATATATAAAATCTTTTAAAAATAGTATGAATAAGATGCAGTATAAAGTAGATGCTGTAATAGCTAGGGTAAATGAGGTCGAAAAGAGAATAAAGGATTTAGAGGACAAATTCATGGAAAGGAAGGAAGTTGAGTAAAAGAAAGAAGGACAACTGGCACTCCATGAAGAAAAGCTTTAAGAAATTAATGATACCCTGAAACAAACCAATTGCAGAATTACTGGGGTGTCCAAGGGTGTGGGGAGAGAGAGGGAGCCAGGTGTATCTGAGAAAATCATAGCTGAAAACTTCTCTAATCTGGGAAATGAAATAAGCATTCATGTCCAAGAGGTAGAGAAGGCCCCTCCCAAAATCAATAAAAATAGATCAACACCCAAAAATATTATAGTGAAACTTGCAAATCTTAGAGAAAAAGAAGCTATCCTGAGAGCGGCAAGGGACAGGAGGTTCCTTACTTAAAGAGGGAGGAACAACAGGTTAATATCAGACCTATCCACAAAACCTGACAGGGCAGAAAGAGTTGATAAGATATATTCAGGGTACTAAATAAGAATAACTTGCAGCCAACAATACTTTATCTAGAAAGGCTGATTCAGAATGAAAGGAGAGATAAAGAGCTTTCAAGAGAGAAATTGAAAGAATATGTGACCGCCAAGCCAGCTCTGCAAGAAATATTAAGGGGGATATTGTAAGCAGAGAGAGACCACAGGAGTCACATAGACCAGAAAGAAACAGAGACAATCTACACAAACAGGGACTTTACAAGCAATACAATTGCACTAAATTCATATTTGTCAATAGTTACTCTGAATATAAATGGGCTAAATGCCCCAACCAAAAGAAAAAGGTTGGATAAAATAAAGCAATAACAATCTATATACTGTCTACAAGAAACTCATTTTAGATCTATTGTATCTCCTGACTGAAAGTGAGGGGGTGGAGAACAATTTACCATGCTAATGGACCTCAAAAGAAAGCTGGGTAACAATATCTATATCAGACAAATTAGATTTTAAAACAAAGACTGAGTAAGAGATGTAGAGGAACACTATATCATTCTTAAAGGGTCTATCCAACAAGAAGATCTAATAATTGTAAATATTTATGCTTCCAAGTGATATGGGAACAGCCAATTTTATAAACCAATTAATAAACAACATAAAGAAACATACTGATAATAATACATTAGTCATAGGGGACTTCAACACTCCACTCATAACAATGAACTAAGCAGAGAATCAACAAAGAAAGAAGAACTTTGAGTGACACATTGGACCAGATGAACTTCACAGATACAGTCAGAATATTCCATCTTAAAACAACAGAATACCGATTCTACTTAAGAGCACATGGAACTTCCTCCAGAATAAATCACATACTGGGTCAGAAATCAACTGATACCAAAAGATTGAAATTATTCCTTGCATATTTTCAGACCCCAATGCTTTTAAACTGGAACACAATCACAAGAGGAAATTTGAAAAGAACTTAAACACATGGAGGTTAAAGAGCATCCAGCTTAAGAATGAATGGGTCAATCAGGAAATTAAAGAAGACCTTAAAAAAATCATGGAAATTAATGAAAATGAAAGCACGTAGGTTCAAAACTTTTAGGATGCAGCAAAGATGATCCTAAAAAGGAAGTACATAGCAATACAAATCTCTAAAAAAAAAAAAAAAAAAAAAAAAAAAAAAAAAAAAAAAAAAAAAAAAAAAAAAAAAAAAAAAAAAAAAGGAAAATCCCAAATACTCAAGCTAACCTTCCATCTAAAGGACCTGGAGAAAGAACAGCAAATAAAGTCTAAACACAGCAGAAGAGGAATGATGAAGTTTAGAGCAGAAATCAATGAAATAGAAATCAGAACAGTAGAACAGGTCAATGAATCTAGAAGTTGGTTCTTTGAAAGAACTAATAAGATTGATAAACCTCTGGCCAGACTTATCCAAAATAAAAGAGAAAGGAACTGAATTAATAAAATCATGAATGTAAGGGGAGAAATCATGATCAACAGCAAGGAAATACAAACAATTTTAACAACACTTTTGAGCAACTATATGCCAAAAAATGATGTGACCTGGAAGAAATGGATGCATTCCTGGAAACATAAAAACTGCCAAGACTAAAACAGGATGAGGTAGAAAATCATTGGACAGACCAATAACCAGCAAGGAAATTGAAGAAGAAATCAAAAACCTCCCTAAAACAGGGCCAAATGGTTTCCCAGAGGAACTTTACCAAACATTTAAAGAAGAAATAATACCTATCCTACTGAAGCTGTTTCAAAAATAAAAATGGAAAGAAAACTTCCAAACTCATTCTATGAGGCCAGCATTGCCTTGATCTCCAAAACAAAAACCTTGTCAAAAAGGAGATTTACAAATCAATATCCCTGATGAATATGGATGCCAAAATACTCCAAAATACTAACCAATAGGATCCAACAGTACATTTAAAGGATTATTCACCATGACCAAGTGGGATTTATTCCTGGTATTCAGGCTTGGTTCAACATCCTCAAATCAATCAGCATGACACACTAAATTAATAAAAGAAAGGACAAGAACCAAATGATTATCTCAGTTGATGTAGAAAAAGCATTTGATAAACTGCAGCATCCTTTCTTGATTAAAACTCTTCAAAGAATAGGGGTAGAGGGAACATACCTCACTATCATAAAAGCCATCTATGAAAGCCCACAGTAGAGTATCATTATCAATGGGGAGAAACTGAGAGCTTTTCCCCTAATTTCAGGAACACAACAGGGATGCCCACTCTCACTATTGTTCAACATAGTACTAGAAGTCCTAGCCTCAGTAAACAGACAACAAAAAGAAATAAAAGGCATCAGGATTGATTAAAAAAAAAAAAAAGTCAAACTCTCTTCATAGATGACATAATACTTTATGTGGAAAAGCCAAAAGACTCCATCCCAAAATTGTTAGAACTCATATAGCCATTCAGCAACATGGTAGGATATAAAATCAATGCACAGAAATCAATTGCATTACCATATACTAACAGAGTGACAGAATAAATACAAATTAAGAAATTGATCCCATTTACAATTGCACCAAAACCCAAAAGAAACCTAGGAATAAGCCTAACCAAAGAGGTAGAGGATCTGTACTCAAAAAACTACAGAACTCTTATGAAAGAAATTGAGAAAGAAACAAAGAGAAGGAAAAACATTCCACACTCATGGATTGGAAAAATAAACATTTTACAGTATGTAAAACATGTAGTTTATGTTGCCCACAGCAATCTACACATTCAATGCAATCCCTATTAAAATGCCATTGACATTTTCCACAGGCTGGAACAAACAATCCTAAAATTTGTATGGAACCAGAAAAGACCCTGGGGAATGTTAAAGAAAACCAAAGCTGGTGGGCATCACAAACCTGACTTCAAGCTATTTTACAAAGCTGTGATCAAGTCGGCACAGTACTGGCACAAAAACATATACATAGATCAATGGAACAGAATAGAGAATGCAAAAGTGGACCCTCAACTCTATGGTCAACTGATCTTCAATAAAGCAGGAAGGGATATTCAATGGAAAGAAAGACAGTGTCTTTAATAAATGGTTCTGGGAAAATTAGACAGCCACATGCAGAAGAATGAAACTGAGCCATTATCTTACACCGTACCCAAAGATAAACTCAAAATGGATAAAAGACCTAAGTGTGAACAGGAATTCATCAAAATCCTAGAGGAGAACATCACCAGTAGCCTCTTCAACCTCAGCAACAACAACTTCTAGCAAGACATGTCTCTAAGGGCAAGGGGAAAAAAGCAAAAATTAACTATTGGGACTTCATCAAGATAAAAACCTTCTGCGTGACAAAGGAACCAGTTAATAAAACTAGAAGGCAACCTTCAGCATGGGAGAAGATAATTGCAAATGACATAACAGATAAAGGGCTGGTATCCAGGATCTATAAAGAACATATCAAACTCAACACCTAGAAAGTAAATAATCCAGTCAAGAAATGGGCAGAAGACATGAACACTTCTCTGAAGAAGACATACAAAAGTCCCACACACATGAAAAAATGCTCCGCATCACTTGCCATCAGGGAAATACAAATAAAAATCACAATGAGATACCACCTTATGCCAGTTCGAATGGCTTAAATTAACAAGACAGGGAACACCAAATGTTGGCGAGGTTGTGGAGTGAGGGAAACCCTCTTACACTGTTGGTAGGAAAGCAAGCTGGAACAGACACTCTGGAAAGCACTATGGAGGTTCCTCAAGAAGTTAAAAATAGAACTACTCTATGACCCAGCAATTGCATTACTAGATATTTACCCCCAAAATACAGATGTAGTAAAAGAAGGAGCACCTAAACCCCAATTTTCATAACAGCAATGTCCACAATAGTCAAACTATGGAAGGAGCCAAGATGTCCTTCAGCAGATGAATGGATAAAGATGATGTGGTTCATTTATACAATGGAATATTACTCAGCCATCACAAAGGATAGACACCCACCATTTACACTGATGAGCATGGAACTGGAGGGTATTATGCTAAGTAATATAAGTCAATCAGAGAATGACAATTATGTGGTTTCACTTATATGTGGAATATAAAGAATAGTGCAGAAAATCATAAGGGAAGGGAGGGAAAATTGGATGGGAAGAAATCAGAGAGAGAGACAAACTGCAAGAGACTCTTGACTCTGGGAAGAAATTGATGGTTGTGGAAAGGGAGGTGTTAAGGGAGATGGGGTAACTGGGTGATGGGCATTAAGGAAGGCACATGATGTGATGCGTACTGGATATTAAATGCAGCTAATGAATCATTGAACAGTATATCAAAAACTATTGATGTACTATATGTTGGCTAATTGCATTTAAATTTTAAAATTTGTATTATAATATAAACAGGAAGAAGATTTTAATTTTTTTGTAGAGTTTGGAACAAAATAATAACTCTATATCTTTCCCAATGTTTACCATTTGAGAATATCATAATTTTTTTTGAAAATAAGTTATTTTAACTAAACAGATAAAAGAAGTTGCAATATTTTACTCTAGACTGTATCAGAGAATTTTGGAATCCATGAAGAGTCATAAACATGTCCATGTCCATAAATGAATAAAATTATGTGCTTAAAAATAAAATAAAATAAATAAGGTGACAATATCCTTCCTCAGGAAATTTCCATCCCAAATATTAATGTGATATTGTAGAAGATAGATTATCTTCTCTATATAGATATTTAATATCTGGGTTGCAAGAGGCATCAGATTGCTTTTCAAAGAACTAATTTGAGAATACATTTCATAAGCCAGTGTGATACATTCTGGATATCAGGTATTGATCAGAATTTTTTCTCAGGAGACTAAATTTGCTTATTCTTCAATCTATGTAAGAAGTCAAACTGTTAATTTCAGGCTTATCTTTTTAGGAGAATTTTCCTTATTAAAGAACAAACCAGGGCATCTGGGTGACTCAGTTGTTTAAGCGACTGCCTTCAGCTCAGGTCATGATCCTGGAGACCCAGGATCGAGTTCCACATCGGGCTCTCTGCTAGGCGGGAAGCCTGCTTCTCCCTCTCTAACTCCGCCTCTCTAGCTGTGTTTCTCTCTGTCAACTAAAAAAAAAACAAAAACAAAAAAACCATCACTAGTTTTATTCCAATCATTCAAATGCTTCCACCCAGCAATTTTACTTAAAAAAAGTTTAAGCAAAACATAATGAACTACAGAGATCCAAACACATTTCTATATCATTAGGATTATAAAACACCTTTATTAAAAAAAAAAAAAAAAACAACAAACCAACAAATAAAAGAACCCTTAGGATACACTCCAGCAATATACCTGCTTGTGCATATTTTAGGTTCAGTACAACTTTCACAAAAATCTGAATGAGTTGCACAAGTAAATAATCAATGTCTGAAGAGAATGACATCTGTCCACTAATGGTTGTTCCCAAGGAGAGAGCATTTCTTCACAGCCTCTGTTGGTCATGGGTGAACTCTGTTGTTAATGGTCTGTGAATAGTATCATGGATGCTCTCCTGGGGACAGGCCTAGTTGCTAATTTCTACCATGCAAATATGCTCATTGACCTACAATGAGGATGAAAGTGCAGCCTTCTGGAGCTGTTTGTAGCAATTAAACTCAGTGCCCAGAGTGGATAATTTCTGCCATTAGAACAAGAAAATGGCTAAAGCTGTGCTCCGCCTTTGTCTCACATCCTGTAATTTCTGTTGTTTTTCTCTTCCAACTCTGTGTCAAATGACTTCTTCTAAGTGACAGTTTCCAGCTGAGGCAATGTGTCTACATCATCCCATGTATGAAATTAGGAAGTTTAGAAAATAATGATACTAATGGGAATACAATGTAACTTTTCTGTACATTAATGCCTGTATTTTTGGTGCACTTTCCCTAGAACCATGAAGATGTGTAGGTGGAAATGACAGCTTAATAGAGTTGTACATAGCCTCTAAACTGGAAGAGAGACAGGGGAGAACTCAGAGAGGCTTTTTACCCTTCCTCAGATGAACCTACTACTATTCTTTGTTGAGATATACTAATATAGACAATGCATTACTCATAGTTATGTATCTTGTTTTAAAAGTTTGATAAAGTAATAACATACTCTTCAAAGCCTAACCCCAAACTGAAGAATAAAGAAAAATGTAATCATTCTTACTGTAGAAATTAAAAAGTGTAAGACAAAAGGATGTATGTTTCCTGGTTCTGGTTTCTTTTTATGTGTCAGAAGAGACTGGCACATAGTCTCATGTGGATTTGTTCTATATCTTTTAAATGTCAGAAATTTCACCCTCTTAAAAAGTATTTTTTTTCATTTACCAGAGCTTCTAGTAATATGGATCAATGTGTATTTTAGAATAGAAAATTAAAAGAAAAATTAGTTTCATTGTCTGAAAAAAATCACTTCACTTAAAACCTATGAAAAATCTGGGGTGCCTGCTGGCTCAGTTGGTTAAGCCACTGCCTTCCACTCAGGTCATAATCCTGGAATCCCTGGATCCAGTCCTGCATTGGGGGGGGCTCCCAGCTCTATGGGGAGTCTGTTTCTCCCTCTGACCTTCTCCCCTCTCGTGCTCTCTCTCACTCATTCTCTCTCTCAATAAATAAAAAATATTTAAAAAATCTTATGAAAAATTTATGTTTCATTCAATGATTGGAAGAAATTTCAACACATTATACATTAAGTGTATTTGTTGATGTTATTGCTCTTTCATCTTCATGAAATAGTGCATATAAATAAGGAACATTAGGGGCGCCTGGGTGGCTCAGTTGGTTAAGTGACTGCCTTCAGCTCAGGTCATGATCCCGGAGACCCGGGATCGAGTCCCACATCGGGCTTCCTGCTCTGCGGGAAGCCTGCTTCTCCCTCTCTCACTCCCCCTGCTTGTGTGTTCCCTCTCTCGCTGTGTTTCTCTCTGTCAAATAAATAAAATCTTTAAAAAATAATAAAAATAAAATAAAATATTTAAAAATAAATAAATAAATAAGGAACATTAAAAATTTGCTAGAAAAGGAGTTAATAGCTATTAAATCTATTTATTTTTGTAGTGGATAAAAATCAGATATCCAGAACATAAAGACAACTACCTTCTTAAAAAAACTTGGTAGCCATATATAAAGGCCTGGATTTTAGTTAAAGTTCTTAGTTTTCCTTTACAAGAGCCAAGCCCAATATCTCCAGAATTTCTGTTTGGACAAACTGCGTTGTGGTTTTTGTTTGTTTGTTTGTTTTTATAACTGTTCTTAATCAGCAAAAAGTAACATTGGTATTTGAAGGGCTGATGATAAATACTTACCAATAAACTGAAAAATAACATTTTGCAAAAATGCTTAAAGGACATGCTATCCACGAATTCTTTGGAAAAACTACATTTTATCCTTAAGACAAATAATTGTTTTAACATTTTATATTTTTTCTATATCTCTCATCACAACCCAGCATACTTTATCCTTATTGCATTTATTGTTTTTTTTTTTTTTACCCTTCTGAAACATAACCTTCACAAAGGCATGGATTTTGCTTACTATGCTAAATTGTTCATCCTGGAACCCAGATCAAGTCCTGGCACATATGAGTGCTCAGTATAAAATGTAGAAGGAGCGTGTCAATGGTCCCCTTTGAAATCTTGGCTGCATTTTCATTTCACATCGTAAACACTATGTGTATTATAAAATAATTTTTTTTTTCTTCTTTGACTATTGGGAAGATACGATCAGATACTTGTAGCTATCCAGCAAGTATAGAGCACCATTGCAATATATTTTGGATTTCATAATGCCCTTTCTCTTATTTTCTTTATGCTTTCATTTTGACAAATACTTGATGTACCTTTCACATTGTTGTTTTTGAATATACAAAAGGAATAAAATAAAAGGAAGCAAATAAGAATAGAGAGACATAGGGACACCTAGGTGGCTTCATCCATTAAGCCTCTAACTCTTGATTTCAGCTCAATTCATGATTTCATGGATCCTGAGATCAGACCTGAATCAGACTCCATGGTCAGGTTCCATCTTCAGCAAGGAGTCCGCTAGAGATTTTCTCCTTCTGCCCCTCCCCCTACTCATGCATTCAATTCCTTTCTCTCTCTCTCTCTCTCTCTCTCTCTCTCTCAAATAAAAAAATACAATACAATACAATAAGGAGACATAAGAGGAAGTACCTCAGTAGTGAGGGAGAAAGAAAGGATTTGGGAACAATTCCTTAATTAGAATGACCAAAGCTACAGAATATGTGGCAAATATTTCTTGCTTGACATGTTATATTCTGGATAAATACAAATCTATTATGGCCAACTTTACTTTGCTTAAGTTCTGGAAGACTTGTAGAGCTTTCTAGCTCACTCTCTCTCCCAATCAACCAACTAGGCAATAAAATGAGATGAAATAAAGTAATTTACATTTAAATAATGAAGCTCATATCTAATGTAAAAATTGTTTTTTTTTAAATTCTGGATATTAGTAGAAATAATTTATTGTTTTATAACAAATCTAGAAGGAGTAAAAGACATAGACATAATGCAAGGTGCTTATGCAGGGAAAAACTGAGGGGCTACACAAATAATCTCCTAGCCGTGAATGGATAGCAAATAGTCAGCTATTGGGTTCATGGGAAGAGCTAAAGCTGTCCTCCAAACACAGCCATCAATAGCTTACAGGAACAATAATTCAGAAGATGTTTTAAGGCTTAAAATACACCTAAACAGTATACTACTCTAAAGCACTGGATTTGGTTCCCCCTCAGCAGTCTGGAAAAGAGTAATTCCAGCATTTGATGAACTATGGTTACATGTTAACCTATTAACACAGGAAATACATTCTTCTAAAACATTCCTTGCAAATGTTTTTAAGAGAGCAAGAACTGTTTCTTATCATTTGTTTCCTCACATAGAGTCTTCCATTTTTGAAATCTAAAAATAAATGACTTAATGAGAATCTACACTAGTTGAATTCATCTACTCATGACACAAGCACATCAATACTAGATCAACCTATTCATTTTCCCTATTTGCCTTATCTGTATACTTTTACATCATAGTACATAATGGGGGTAGACTGGAAAATGTTTAGTTAAAATTCTTTCCCTCCTCTGCCCTTCTCTGTGTCTTGGGAGACAGACTATTAGGGACTGCTTCAGTTGGGGGCCCTTGCCTTCTGGCTTTGAGATGGATTTGACCAAAGAGTAGACATGGCAAGAGATTTGAGGAGAGGAGGAAAATAAAGCCAGGTTGTTTATTTTCTTGCTTATTTTAAGTCTGGGTTTTAAAAGGTCCAAAATGTATTTCATATATGTCTTCCATTATGTAGTCATCCTTACCGTATGCCAACTCTCACTTGACTGTGGTGATGACCTCCCACACACACACACCCACTTTCCTCTGTTCCTTCAGAGTTGTGGGGGTAGTGATGATTTTATGCAATTGCTAGAGCTTATGTGCCTCCAAATCCCTTTTGGTTGCTATACCCTGTTCACATTGTATTAAAAGTCCCTATTAATTTGTCTTCAAATAGCTTCTATGTCCTTTTATGATGTAAAGGCAATATATGTCAAAAACTCACTCTAGAGTGTGATCAGTGTCATGAAAGTCATGTAAGAAAAAATAATTACATCTTTGGTTCCATAGTATCATTAGGAAAAAAATAAGTGATACTGTAATGTTTGTAATTTTTTAAGTAACTTTGCATGTACATCATGGCTTTCCACCTAAGTAAAAACAATGGAACAGAGTGGAGAGTCCAGATATGGACCCACAAATCTATGGGCAAATCATCTTTGACAAAGAAGGAAAAAATATCTAGTGGAAAAAAGACAGTATCTTTAATAAATGGTGCTGGGAAAATTGGACAGCTACATATAGAAGAATGAAACTAGACCATTCTCTTACACCACACGCAAAGGCAAACTCGAAATGGATGAAAGACCTCAACATGAGGCAGGAATCCATCAAAATCCTGGAAAATAACATAGGCAGTAACCTCTTTGACATCGGCCACAGCAACTTCTTTCAAGACACGTGTCCAAAGGCAAAGGAGACAAAAGAGAAAATGAACTTCTGGGACTCCATCAAAATAAAAAGCTTCTGTACAGCAAAGGAAACAGTCAACAAAACAAAGAGGCAACCCACAGAATGGGAGAAGATATTTGCAAATGACACTACAGACAAAGGGCTGGTATCCAAGATCTATAAAGAACTACTCAAACTCAACACCCAAAAAGAAGACGAACACATCAAAAAATGGGCAAGAGACATGAAGAGGCAC
>PITA01033530.1:0-12642 GCA_004023965.1 Spilogale gracilis | reverse complement strand
TGTGCTAACCTATCAGCTTGGGCATTAAGTTGGGCATCAGTGAAATAATCCCTGGTGTGGGCAGAGATATCTGTCACCTTAATATGTAGGTTTTTATCTCTGAAAGGCAAAGAATTTTCGAATATTCTTTACTGCAAAGTGAGTAGCTTTAAATGAGAAATTGCTGTTGCCAGTGGCCAGACCAAATGGCTATACCAGTGGCAGTGACCCAAGAGAGTCTGTAAAGATGTGTACTTGGGCCAGTTATTGGTCAGGGTATCATCCAAAACCAATAAAACTTCCTGGAGTTTGGTCAGTTGTGTTAATTGTGGGTGCCGTCCTTTGGGATGTCCTGGTTAAGAGAAAAAGAGCACCATACTTCCAACAAACTCCATCACATTTGATGATGGTGCTGATATCAAAAAGTAAATGAACTTCCTTTGTTGTTCACTCAGTTGATCACAAGAGGATTCCAGGTAGCCAAGGGGTCTGAAAGGGAAGTGGCTTCTGCCAGCAACGTGGCATCTGGCAAGGGACTGAGGACAGGGATATCATCTCCTCCTGCTGGTGGGAGAAGCTAGAAGGACACGTTTGGTCATATCCTGTATGTACCATTTTCATTTCAGCAAGGAGGCCTTGGTTGCAATGTAAGGCTTCTGGGGGGCTTCTACTATGAGCCAGGATATAATGGGCAGCTGGGTGCAGAGGGTCACAAGTACAAGTTCTGTGAGAGCCTCCATTTCCAGGAGGGCTTGGCATCCAAGAAGTTGATCTAATGACATGTAATGCAGAGCTAACATGGGCGGTCTACTGTACGAGAAGATCATGGTGGCAATTGTGTGTAGTCCATAGACTCTGGCCGTTATTGCCAGAGATTTCACCATAAAGGAATCTCCAGAAAGCACTAAATAAAATGTTATATGGTTCTTTGGACTGATGCTAGATCATTCTGCTTTAAAGGGCCCAGTTCAAAGTGGGCCAGTTTGTGGGAGATTGCACACATGGGCTGCAGTAGGTATGCAAATAGGGAATATGTTGCCTCCAGGAGCCAAAGAAACCTAAAAGATATTGGGCCTTCTTGAGAGTAGATAAGGATGACTAATTTAGGAGTTTCTTTTCTTTTTTTTTTTAAGATTTTATTTATTTGACAGAGAGAAACACAGCCAGAGAGGGAACACAAGCAGAGGGAGTGAGAGAGGGAGAAGCAGGCTTCCCGCCGAGAAGGGAGCCCGACGTGGGGCTTGACGTGGGGCTCGATCCCGGGTCTCCGGGATCATGAACTGAATCGAAGGCAGTCGCTTAACCAACTGAGCCACCCAGTCGCCACCTAGGAGTTTCTTTTTAACTAACATCAGGAAATGGAGCAGTCCTCAGCAGGATAGATTATGGGTAGGAATTTATAACTCAGATGTACAGTCAGGCATTAACTCAACTCCTCTCAGTAAATGTCGTAGTGAGTGCTTCTATGTCCTCTATGAGAGAATTTAGTGATTATCCACGCAGAAGTATGCCATTGTTGTAGTTCGATACACAGCTATCTGAAGACAACTCGATCAGGTTAAGGTATTGTCAAGAGAGGTTGTATGCTATGGCTGGGCTCTGGAGGCACCTCATGGATCACTGAGTAAATGTGTATTTTGTCATTTCATGGGTGAGTGTGAACTGAGGACTAGAAACAGTTAAAGTAAGCATTGAAAATATAATGTATTAGCCAAATCTATAGCAACAAATATCTTGGGTGGAAGATTGAATGGCTTTGGTCATATCAATTATATTAGGTGTAGGGACCTTAATGGGTGAATTGATGGCACAATGGTTGTGGTATTCCACTGTATGGCACCATTCATCCTTTTAATGTTTATGAACAGACAAAATTGGGCTGTGAAACAGAGACAGTGGGCATAATTACCTCTTTGCTTCAGAGATCTTGTATAATGGGTCCTGGTACTTGAAAGCTCCGTTTCAATTCATACTGGGTCGTTTCTACAATTGTAAGGAGTTGGGACAGCTCTACAGAGTCCCATGTGGTGAGGCTGATAGTACGGGCCTCAGATGTGTTATTCTAGTCGGCCACTGAGCTAGTTAGCAGCTATATCCCATTAAAGGCAAAGCCAAGTTGGGGGGGGGGTCATGTGTGTGGGAGCTGTAACCAAAGGAAAACCAGGCAAATTACTGTCAAATGGCTGAAGTATGGCAGACTTGCTCGCTTTCTAGCTTATGCCTGGTAATGCCCTGAAAAACATAGAGTCCTTCCATTAAGTTTAGTGAGGTTTCTGGGGGAATCACTATAACTTGGGAACTGGTATCCATTAGGCCAAAAAGCTGTTGTGTGACAACCAGTGGACTGGCATGGGAGATCTTCCTCAAGAAGGCACTGAGGACCTGAAAACATGCTTCATGTCAGGGGGTGGGCAGTTGGCCCTAATGACTTGGGGATGCGTTCCAGGGAGAAGGAGATGGGATGTTTTGTATAGCTTGTCCTTGGAGTTCCTCAGAACTATCACCAAAAATTAGATAGGTGGGGAATCTCAGGTGTGGTCAAGGAGTCTGCAGTGGTGGGAGGTGGTCCTGGAAACGGTAGTGTTACCTTGGCAAGTGAAGACCTAGGTCTCAGGGCCGTCTTCATCAACAGCCAGTCAATTTGAGGACCACTTTAATAGCCACTTGAATAAATAAAGGGAGTGGTGAAGCCCTGTAATTTGGGGATGCTCCCATGAGGAATAACTGCTTGGTGTCGGTTTGAAATGGAACCTGCCTGGGACTGGCTCTAGTCCCCCACCCTCAGAGTGCTCAGAATAGTGATATACTGACTGGGATTTTCTTTAATAATTACCCACACAAGTAAGTACTCCAACTCACAAAGATATGCTCATTTTTTACTTCAACGGTATATGGTATGAACACCCAGAGGAGCAGGGAAAATGCCACAAGCTATGCCCATGAATGTGAAGCTGGGGGGACAACATAGGTGCGTACACCTATTTCCATAAGTCTCATAGATCCCATAATAAATTACTAAGTTGAAGAACAGAAGATATATCAGCTAATTGGCTCACTTTGGCAGAAGTTGAAGTTAATTTAAAGCCAGCATTATACAGGCATAGGAGCCAATCAGCACCCTCTTCACCTGCTAATTGCTTAAATCTTTATTTTTTTTTTAAATTTCCATTTACATCAATCCTAGACCTCTATTCCAGTTCCCTCTTCCTTAATTTTTTTTTATGTTTGGGTGGCTATATCATAGAATTCCAGGGGTATCTTCTCTACTCAGTAAATGTTGATAACCTTTTATATTAGTTTCACAAGGCTGCTGTAACAAATTACCACAAACTTGGTGGCTTAAGAAAACAACGAATTGTATTTTCACAAGTCTGGAGGCAAGAAGACTGAAGTCAGTTTCACTGGGCTGAAATCCAGGTGTCTACAGGGTTGCACTCCTTCCAGAGGCTCTAGAAGGCAATCTCTTCTTGCTTCTATCAGCTTTTGGTGGCTACTTGCATTCCTTGGCTTGTAGACACATCACTCTAATCTTTTCCTTTGTGATCACGTTGCTTTCTCTTCTGGAAGAAATCTCCCTAGGCTCCCTCTTACAAAGTTGCTTGTGATGGCATTTAGGCCCCACTTGAGTGATTCAGCACAGCTTCCAAATCTTGAGATCCCTCATTGCATCTTCAAAGTCATTGCCATATAAAGATAGCATTCAAATGTTTGGCAATAAGATGTGTACATCTTGGGAGGCCATTATTCAGCCTACCACAGCTTCTTCCTCCAGGGAGTCCCAATCGATATTGTCAGGATTAGGAGAATTCTCCATGGTTGTCACCATATTAGCTTTAGAGACCTTGGGCCTAAGCCAGCAGCAGAGTGTAGAGTATCCCTTTGGCTTGTTGATATGCTCCAACACTTAAGAGGACCCATCCGTGTTTACTGTCTGTCTTACAATTAACCAGTAGGATCATGGTGACTTCCGGTCTATTAGGAAGTTTGGGGATAAGGCATTTAGGGCTACTTTTCATAAACAGTGATGCCACAGGACACAGTGGGTGTTTTCTCCTACAACCGACAACCCTGAGGATCAAGATGAGAATGTATGAGAGAAGCATAGGCAACGTCATCCTCAGAGGGATTTAAGGGTCTTTGTAAGCTGTCTGTTCTTACAAATGTAGACCCCAGCATGGCATCTTTCTTTGTTTCATTCTTTTCCGTCTTTGTGTTTTTCACTCTCTAAAGACTGCTTTTCATGAGCAACCACCTGATAGACCTGTATATTGCACAGGGTACAAAACTTCCTTTTGAGCTCTATGGAACAGAGACCAAGGCCTTGTTAGAGACACACACCAACCAGTCACAGGGTTAGAATCTTTTCCGTGAACCTAGCATCAGCCACAGTTCATGCATTCAAAGACACAAACAGGGAATTTAAAATAACAACAATGACTATATTAGGGGCTCTAATAGATGAAGCACCTGGGTGGCTCAGTCTGTTGAGAATCTAGCCCCACATTGGGCTCCCTGCTCAGTGGGGAGCCTGCTTCTCTCTCTCTCTCTCTCCTTTGCTTGTGCTCTATCATGCTCTCTCTCTCACACACACACACGCAAATAAATGAATAAAATATGTATTAGAAAAGAGCTCTAATGGAAAAAATAGACAACATGCAAGAACAGATGGGTGTTGTAAGTAGAAGGATGGAAATTCTGAGAAAGAATCAAAAGTAAATGGTGAAAATTAAAAATGCTTAAAGATACGAAAACTGCCTTTGATGTATACTGGACACAAGTGATGAAATAGTGAGTTTGAAGCTATGTCTATAGAAACTTCGTGGGGCACCTGGGTGGCTCAGTCATTAAGCCTCGGCCTTCGGCTCAGGTCATGATTCCGGAGTCCCAGGACTGAGACCTACATCGGGCTCCCTACTTGGTGGGAAACCTGCTTCTCCCTCTGTCACTCCCCCTACTTGTGTTCCCTCTCTAGCTGTGTTTCTGTCTGTCACATAAATAAGGAAAATCTTTTTAAAAAAATAATGTTGCAAACTGACTGAAATGCATATTAAAAAAATACTTTAAAAGTAAAATGTCACGGAAATATTGTAGGATGAGTTCCAAACAAGGAACACAGGCATAATCAGAATGCCAAAAGCAGAAGGAGAAAATGGAACAGAAGAAATATTTGATTTCATGATGGCTGAGAAAATCCAAAATGACAGACACCAAAACATGGATCCAGGAAGCTCAGAGAATTCCAAGCAGTATAAATGCAAAAACAAAACAGAACAGAACAAAGAAACTGGGATCTTATATTCAGGCTACAAAACAGAACAAAAACAGACAATGGATGAAGTCTTGAAAGAAGCCAGGAGAGGCAGGGAAAGGTCATAAGTGTAGAGAAACAATGATACAAATCGCATTGGGCTTCTGGTGAGAAACCACACAAACAAGAAGAGAGTGGAATGAAAGAGTTAAAATGCTGAGAGAGAGAGAGACAGAGACAGAGAGAGAGAGAGAGAGAGAGAGAGAGGGAGAGAAAGTCCACCAATTGAGTGATCTATATCCAGTAAAATTTTTCTTCAAAAATGAAAGCAGAATAAAAACTTCCTTGGATAAACCCAAACTGAGAGAATTCACTGACAGGAGAGCTACTGTGCACAACATGTTAAAAGAAGTTCCTCAGAGAGGAAGAAAATAATAAAGGTCAAAAACTAAGATCTACATAATGAAACAAAGAACATAGAAAAAGAAATCAATGAAAGTGAAAGAAAATCATTGATTGTTCTTATTCGTAGCTGATTTAAAGATAACTGATCATTTAAAGTAATAGTAACAATGTATTCAATGATTATAGTATACTGATAAGTGAAGTGAATGACAGCATTGCCATGAGAGACAAAAGGGAGAAATCAGGAAAAACTCTGGGAAATCAGAAAAATCAGAGAAACTCTGTTATGAGGTACCTGCACTACACATGAAGCACCATAGTGTTATTCAAAGATAGACTTTGATCGAGTATTACAAAGTCTAGGGTAATCGTTTTAAAAATATTTAAAGCATAATTGATATGTTAAATGAGGAGACAAAATGGAATCATATAAAGTGCTCAGTTGATCCCAGAGAATCCAGTAAAAGAGGGGGAGAAAAAACAAAGAACAAGTGTAATGAACAGAAAGCAGTTACAAACATAGTAGACACTACTCTGGCTATGTCAATAGACACGTTAAATGCAAATGGTCTCAATACACCAATTCAAAGGCATATTTTCACAGTGGATAAAAAATACAAGACCAACTATATGTTGTCGACAAGAAACACAATTTATGTATAAAGGAAAGAAGAAAAGCCTCAAATCAACGATGTTAGGTTCTATTTTAAGAAATGAGGGAAAATTCAAACCAAAGTAGAGCCAAACCCAAGCCAAAGTAACAAAAAAAAAAGGGGAGGGGATGGTAAATATCAGAGCAGAAATCAGTAAAACGGAAAACAGGAAAACAATAGAGAAAATCAACAAAATAAAAGCTATTCCCTCTGAGCCAATCAATAAAACTAATAAGCCTTTAGGTTACCTATTCAGGAAAAAGAGAAGACACAAATTACCAATATCTTGTGATACAAGGTAGATGACATCAAGACAGGACCTGCTGATATTAAAATGATAATAATGAAATGTTGTGAAAAAACTTATGCCAGTCCAGTTGACAACTTGATTAAAGTGGACAGATTTCTTGAATTATACAAACTACCGAAGTTCATTCAATATGAAATAGATAACCTGAAGAATCTTGTATCTACTAAGGAAACTGAATTTATAATTATATAAGTAGTTCTACAAAGAAAATAGCAGCTAGCTCCACTGGTGAAATGCACCAAGCCCTCAAGGAACAAATAGTACCAATTTAACCTAGGCTCTTTCAGATAACTTCATTTTAATGTTCATGCTCAATCTATTATGCCAGCATCACTCTGACACCAAAAACCAGAAAAAGACATTACAAGAAAGGAAAAGTATATACCAACCTCACTTATGAACAAGATGGAGAATTACTGAAGAATATGTTAACAAATCAAATCTAAACAACACATGTAAAAAAATAAGTCATCATTACCAAGTGGGGTTTATCTTAGGAATATCATGTTCACCTGACTTTCAAAAATCAGATACTGCGTTTCACCATGTAATGAACTAGAATCAGAAAAGCCATATGATTGTCTCAACAGAGCATTTATAAAATCCAACACCATTTCATAATAAAAACTCTCACCAAGCTGGGAAGGGATGGGAGCTTACTCAACCAGATCCTGGACACTTATGAATATCCAACCACTGACACCATACTTGATGGTAAAAGACTGAATTACTCCCCCTGAGATCAGGCACACTCACCTGATGTCCACACTCCCCACATCCATGGAGGTTCTAGCCAGGGCAAAGAAGCATACAAGAGAAACAAAAGGCACCTGGTTTGGAAAAGAAGAAGTAAAATGATCTCTCTTTGAAGATGTTGCAGTCTGATACACATACAATCTTAAGGAACACACACACACATACATGCACAAAAACACACACATACACACAAGCAGTAAGACTAAGTCAGTTTAGTCAAGTTGTGGGATACAGTACAACATCAGTGTATAATCAGTGTTATTTGGATGCACTGTAACAAGCAGTGAGAAACTGAGATAAATTTACAACTGCATCAGAAAATATTAAAGTGTGAAATAGTTAGGGATGATATTTTCAAGGTATATACTCTGACACTACTGTTGGGAGAAATTAAAGGAAACATAAACAAATGGAAAGATATTTTATGCTCATTGTGTCAGGAGACACAATATAGTTAACATGTCCGTTCTCTGTTCTCCCCCAAATGACCTATAGAATCAACGCAATCCCATTCAAAATCCCAGAAGGAATTTTTTTTTTGTAGAAATTGACAAGAATATTCTAAGTTCCATATGGGATTACAAAGGATGTACAACAGCCAACATAACCTTAAAAAGCGAGGAACAAAGGGGGAGAGTTAACAACACCTTATTTCAAGACTTACTATCAAGCAACAGTTATCAAAGCATTGTGGTATTCCCACAAGGAGAGACAAATGGGTCATTAGAATAGAAGAAATGATGCAGAAATAAACCCACCCATGTAAAGACAACTAGATTTTGACACAGATACAAAGGCAATTCAGTGTATAAAGGAGAGTCTTTCAAGAAGTGGTGGTAGCACAACCAGAAATTCCTATCCCCCAAATGTGGGCATTAATCAATACCTCATACTGTATATAGGCAAAAATGGACTCAAGATGGATCACAGACCTAAATGTAAGCTCCAGAAATTTCTAGAGGAAAACATACAGAAACCTCTCCTGACCTTGTGTTAGGCCAGGTTTTCCTGGATGCAACACATATCTGATCAAGGGCTATTATCCAGAATATACAGAGAGAACTTTCAAAACTCAATATTAAGAATACAAACAACCAAGTAAGAGGTGAACAAAAGATTAGAAGACATGGCTCACCAAAGAAGATACATGGATGGGGAATATGCACATGAATACATGTTCAACACCTCAGGCCATTAAGAAAATACAACTAAAAACCACAATGTGATACCACATTAAAAAAGAGTCTCCATAAGTAGCAATATTTATAACAGAAGAAATCGACTTTAAAAAACAGTGGGTTGGAGATGAAGAAAGATGATATATAATAATAAAGGGCACATTCCAACAAGAAGATATACCAATTGTAAACATTTATGTGCCCAACATGGGAGTACCCAACTACATAGCAAGAGACGAAGAAAGATGATATATAATAATAAAGGGCACATTCCAACAAGAAGATATACCAATTGTAAATATTTATGCACCCAACATGGGAGCGCCCAACTACATAAAACTGCTAATAATAAGCATAAAGGAACTCATTGATAAGAATCCAATAATAGTAGGGGACTTTACCACCCCCACTGACATCAACGGACAGATCATGTAAGCAGAAAGTGAATAGGGAAACCATGGTTTGGAATGACACACCGGACCAGATGATTTAACAGATATATTCAGAACATTGCATCCTGAAACAGCAGAATACACATTCTTTTCAAGTGCCCATGGAACATTCTGCAGAATAGTTCACATATTAAGCCACAAAACAAGCCTCAACAAATTCAAAATGATCAAAGTCATAACATTTATCTTTTCTGACCACAAACTTTGAAACTTGAAGTCAACCACAAGAAAAACATCTGAAAAGGCCATAAACACATGGAGGCTAAATAACATGCTACTAAACCATGAATGGGTCAACCAGGAAATCAAAGAAGAAATTTAAAACACACACACATGAAAACAAATGAAACTGCCAACACAATGGTCCAAAACCTTTGGGATGCAGCAAAAGAGGTTCAGAGTGGGGACTTTCTAGCAATAGGGACCTACCAGAAGAAGCAAGAAAAATCTCAAATAAACAACCTAACCTTACACCGAAAGGAGCTAGAAAATGAAAAACAAACAAAACCCAAAACCAGAAGGAAGGAAATAATAACAATTAGAACAGAGAGCTAAATAAGTCAATCATAGAAAGACAATTATCATATGATCTCTCTGATATGAGGAATTTGAGAGGCAGGGTGGGGGGGGTTGTGGGGGTAGGGAGGGAAAAAATGAAACAAGATGGGACCCGGGAGGGAGAAAAACCATAAGAGACTCTTAATCTCAGGAAACAAACCAAGGGTTGTTAGGGATGGGGGTGGGGGGATAGGGTGGCTGGGTTATGGACACTGGGGAGGGTATGTGCTATGGTGAGTGCTGTGTAAGACTGATGATTCACAGACCTGTACTCCCAAAGCAAATAATACATTATGTATTAATAAGAAAATAAAATTAAGGGGCTCCTGGGTGGCTCAGTTGGTTAAAGCGACTGCCTTCCGCTCAGCTCAGGTCATGATCCTGGAGTCCCCGGGATCCAGCCCTGCATCAGGCTCCCTGCTGGGCAGGAAGCCTGCTTCTCCCTCTCTCACTCCCCCTGCTTATGTTCCCTCTCTAGCTGTGCTTCTCTCTGTCAAATAGATGAAATCTGAAAAAAAAAACAACTAAATTTAAAAACACAGCTAAAAAGGATTACAGCAGAAACAAATAATATAGACGGTTAAAAAAAAGAGGACAGATCTGTGAAACCTGGAACTTGTTCATTGAAAAAAAATCATAAAATTTATAAAACTCTAGCTAGACTTATTTAGAACAAAAAAGGACTCAAACAAATAAAATCAAAATTGAGAGAGGAGAAACAACAACCCACACCACAGATATACAAACAGCCATAAGAGAATATTATGGAAAAATATATGCCTACAAATTGGACACCCTAGAAGAAATAAATTCCTAGAAACATATAAACTACCAAAATGGAGACAGGAGGGAACAGAAAATCTGAACAGACCTGTAACCAGCAAGGAAATTAAATCTGTAAACAAACAAACAAACAAACAAACAAACAAAAACTCCCAAAGGACAAAAGTCCAAAACCAGATAGCTTCACAGGCAAATTCTATCAAACATTTAAAGAAAAGTTAATACCTATCCTTCCTAAACTATCCCTAAAAATAGAAGTGGAAGGAAAACTTTCAAATCCATGCTATGAGGCCAGCATTACCCTGATTCCAAAACCAGATAAAGACAGGACTGAAGAGCAGAACTACAGGCCAATATTCCTGATAAACATAGATACAAAAATTCTCAATGAAATGCTAGCAAACCAAATTCAACAAACACATTTTAAAAAAATCATTCGCCATGATCAAGCAGGATTTTTTCCTGGATTGCTAGGGCTGTTCAACATTTGCAAATCAATCAATGTGATGAACCACATCAATAAGAGAAAGGATAAGAACCATATGATCCTTCCAATAGATGCAGAAAAACAAGTGACAATGTTCAACATCCATTCATGATTAAAAAAAAAAAAAAAACCCTCCACAAAATAGGTTTAGAGGGAACATATCTCAACCACAACAAAGGTCATTTATGAAAAGCCTCGGCTAATGTCATCGGTAATGGGGAAAAACAGAGAGCTTTTCCCCGAAGCCCAGGAACAAGGCAAGGATGTCCACTCTCATGACTTTTATTCAACATAGTACTAGAAATGTTAGCCACAGCAGTCAGATGATGAAAAGAAACAAAGGCATCCAAATTGGTAAGGAAGACATAAAACTTTCACTATTTGCAGATGACATGGTACTATATATGGAAAACCTGGGAGACTCCACCAAAAAAAAATGACTAGAACTGGTAAACAAAGTCAGTAAAGTTGCAGGACATAAAATAACTGTACAGAAATCGGTTGCATTTCTATACGCCAATAATGAAGGAGCAGAAAGAGACAGTAACAATCCCATTTACAATTGCACCCAAAATAATCAGTTACCTAGGAATAAACTTAACCAAAGAGGTGAAAGACCTGGACTCTGAAACCTGGAAAACCTTGATCAAAGAAATGGAAGATGCCACAAAGAAATGGAAAGGCGTTCTATGCTCATGGATTAGAAGAAAAAATATTGCTCAAATATCTATACGACCCAAAGCAATCTACACATTTAATGAAATCCCTATGAAACTACCAATAACATTTTTCACAGAATGAGAACAAAACCATTCTAAAATTCCTATGAATCCACAGAAGGTCCCAAATAACCGAAGCAACCTTGAAAAAGAAAAGTAAAACAAAGCTGGAGGCATCACAACTGTGGGCTTTGAGTTATATTACAAAGTTGTAGTGATCAAAGCAGTGTGGTACTGACCCCAAAATAGACACATAGATCAATGGAACAGAATAGAAAACCCAGAAATGAACCCACAGCTGTATGGTTGATTAATCTTCGACAAAGCAGGAATTAACAGCTGGCGGGAAAATGAGTGTCTCTCCAACAAATGGTGTTGGGATAACTGGAGAGCCACATGTAAAAGAATGAAACTGGATCGATTTCTTACACCATACACAAAAATAAATTGTAAATGGATAAAAGATGTAAACGAGAGACCAGAAACCATAGAAATCCTAGGAGGGAACATAGGCAATAACTGCTTTGACATTGGCTGTAGCAACTTCTTTCTCCATATGTCTTCTGAGGCCAGGTTAAGGAAAAAAAACTACTGGGACCATATTAAAACAAAAAAAGAAAAGCTCCTGCACAGTGAAGGACACAAACAACAAAACGAAAAGAAAACCCACAGGATGGGAGAAGATATTTGCAAATGACATATCCCACAAAAGGCTAATATCCAAAATATATAAAGAACTTGAAAAATTCAACTCCCCAAAGACAAATAACCCAATTTAAAAAATGGGCCAAAGATATGAACAGACATTTCTCCAAAGAAGATATTTGGATGGCCAGTAGACACGTGAAAGATGCTCAACATCACTCCTCATCAGGGAAGGGCAAACCAAAACCACAATGGGAGGGGCACCTGGGTAGCTCAGTCTCTTAAGCATCTGTCTTTGGCTCAGGTCCTGATACTGGGTCCTGGGATCCAGCCCTATGTTGGGCTCCCTGTTCAGCAGAGAGTCTGTTTCTCCCTCTCCCATTGTCCCCCCAAAATCTCCCCCCACCCACTCATGCGCTCTCTCTCTCTCTCTCTCTCTCTCTCTCTCTCTCTCTCTCTCTCTCTCACA